>NHTE02000041.1:2778787-2843217 GCA_002168265.2 Fusarium euwallaceae
ACTCCCCCCCGATCTAGCCCAGTCGCCGGCCCCGAGCTCCCCTCATGCATTGGTCTGGCGTCATGTCGAGAGACGCTTGCTATCGTGGCAGCGCCTGAGAAGTTGGACTCGAGGCCAGGCACGCCAATTCCCCCAGGCTCAGTTCGGCCATACACACTGCACAATTGCCCCCCCAATGTGTTTGCGTGGGAACCTCAAAAGTTGATGTCCCGCAGAGCTCGTCCTCGGGAAATGCGGGATCTGGTCATCAGGTGGTCAAGACCCTTGTTTAGTTGGAGGACAAGACGAATCCCCAAAGAGCCTCCCGACATTACGTGCATCGACCTGATGGGCTCACTCATGGAGCACGATAAGAACCGTGCACCCACTGACCACGTCAGGGAAGGCCATGGGTATGGGTAGACTGGTGCGGGTGCACCCTCTGGATGGTGTTGAACAGATTGCCCGGGCTCGCATCACACGTTTGTTGACGACCTGCATATCGACCGTCCCCTCCTCTCCTATCCTGTCCTATTATTATTTACATGTCTTCTTTTCTCTCTACCCTTGACTTAATCCTTGGTTCCTATCTAGAAATAGGATATCCAACAAACAATCGATATTCATTCATCTCCCAGCATCTCCCAGCACCTCTCCATCTACTCAGAGTTACTTCGCTCCCCTACCCCACGACAACTTCCCCGCGGCGAGCACCTCCTCCTCCTCACCGCATTTGGCGCCTCGATCGATTATTCCTCATCAGTATCAAGAGACCACAAGGACAGCAGCACATCACTGGGAGGAAATAGGAAAACCGTCATATACACCATTCACTCTAATACTCAACTCATCCTCGTAGGATGAAATAATCCCTAATCGACCATGGACTCCCTCTCCCTCTCTCCTACCAACATGGAAATGGTCCCAAGTGGCCAGCTTGGGCTGCATCTACTTCAAGGCTGTCTACTCGAGGCACAACGGGCAGACAAGGTTGCATTTCATCTCGTAGGGCTTCGCAATTCTCTCCCCGAAGCCCCTCACGCCCATCTGGTTGTCACTACCGAGGAGATCAGAATCTCGGCACAACTGCTCCGTGAACTCGCCGAGTACTCCCAGACCCATTTCTCCCGCGTCCCTGTTGTGCTCGATTATCTGGAAATCATCCTCCCCTGTCTATCACGATCCCTGCGAGACATCACCACACATTATGAGGACAGGACACTCACAAAGGAGAACCGTTGGCGGAAGATGTACCATTCCATGACCACAGAAGCAGGAGGGCTCTCACTACCCCAAAGATTCATCCTCTACAACCACTTCTTGACATTGTTGCGAGAGCTGCTGACCAGGTCGGCTCCAACATCACCCAGCGCACGTGAACTCATTCCACTGACGCCCATAAGGTCACCAAACTTTGACTTCAACTCCATGGAAAGCGTTCGACTACAGATCATGCAACTGCGAGAGGCCAGGGGTATCCGTAAGTGTAGACGTTCCCAACATAGATAGACATGATGCTAATCATAAGAAAGCCCCTCCTCCTATCCGTCTAAATCCCACGATTCGTCCCGATGTCATACTAGACGACTCGAACCTTACTTCGGTCAGTTTACGTTGAAACACTTTGATAATGGGCACACTCTCTAACGAGGCCTTAGAGCGTACACTGGGCCGAGCAAATCTTTTCTCTACCTTTACCTTCCCGAACTGCACTCAAGCACCAGCATTCGTAAGTCCACCAGTAACCCATAACGTGATCTGCTCCAACTAAATACGTCCAGATCCAAGTCATACGGTCCACATCTTCCCTGGAATCAAATCAGAATGCCCAGCGATGCAAGGGTCCTATTCATGCGGTAAGACGCAGACACCACCACTCCACTTATACGCGACAAACCCCAGCTAACAAGAAAGCAGCCCGTTTAATGAACGGCAAATAACCCTCATCGTCTATCAGAGCGCACGGGATAGGTGCCCCTACTTCCTCCTGCGGATCTATCACATGGGAAGCCCTTGGTTCTCACTCCGCGGCGCACATGAATTGTGCGTTGAGCGTGAAGGAAGCAGCTTACAGTTCTGGCGGTGGAGCCCGAATGAGGGTTGCGCCAAACTATGGGCAAACCTATGCTTCATGACCTGGGAAGGTATATATATCCCACCTTTTTAATCATGGCTTTTTGAGTTGTCTTGGTAGCTAACTTGACGTAGAACTTGTCCTCATGTACTGCTGCTTTGTGTCGTTCAAGACGCGCAACAGCCTTACTGTTCAAGTTGCCACAGAGGATCTCATCCTACGGGGTGAGCGCAAGTTGTTTCAAGCGTAAGCTTCAAAAACACAAGTCTATTCGATCAGACAACTAAACAATCACAGTCGAATTGTCGATGATGGATTTATGCACTCCCTCATCGTATACGAGGATACAATGACAAAGGGTCTCCGCCTGCACGCCGCTGTCTGGGATGGCGAGCTACGCCAATGTCCCGTGTGGACTGCATTCAGTATGTCCAGTCCCGGCTCAGGCTTCTAAAACTATTGGATAGGTAGCTAACCCTCTCGCAGTCACTCACCAGTCTGCTTCGCCGAAATGGATCAAGCGGGTCAGCAAGACAAAGGTACGACTAGCCGACGTCCAGCTGTACGTCTTTTGCCAGGAGTATCGGCAACAAAATCAGCGAAGAGGCGCTGCTGGTGCCTTTGAGATTTGCTTTGTCAGTGAAGAGGGTAAGTTTGACTATTATGTCCCGTTTGTTAGCGATCAAACAATCTCACACTTTATCGTAGCAACGAAACGATTCAAGGAACTCTTTGCCCCTTCGACCGATATGAGCACGACGGTAACAACAGAAGCACCAGCCAAAACTTGAGAGGATAATACGCCTCTTGCTACCTACGTCCAAGATTGACATCCATTATCAACCATCTACCTCTTGTATTTTTGTTTTCTTCTCTTCTTCTACCTTTTCTTCTTATTTCCTCCTTATTCTTCTATTCTCTCTCATCTACAGCGTTTGATTTTCGATTCATCTTTTTTAGCGACGGCGCCCAACGAGTTTTTTTTACTTCAACAACGGTTTGACGGCTTTTTTTTTCTTACGAGCAACGACCAACTTCACTTTTGTCGATCAAGAATCACGGGACAAGATTGTACGATTGCCAGCAGGGCTTCACTTTTCTCCTTGGTCAGTTGGAAGGGCACGTCTCGTGTTTTTCGATATTGAGATTTGTTCTTTTCTTTTCTTTTTTCTTTTCTTCTCTCGTATCGTGATGTCTGTCTGTCAGTTTGAGCTACTGCATTTTCCTTGGTTCTCAGCACACCCTCTGTTTTCATCTCAGTTGGTTTGACTCAAGAACGCTCAATTTGTCATATATATGCATGCATGCGAATAACAATTTCAGAATCTCAGAATTATCTTTTACTTTGCTTCCATCTCTTTCGTACAGCAGCCAGATGACCAGCTCTCGCGCTTCTCGTTTAGGTCTTGACATCGGGCTCGTCACGGCCAACATGCTCCTTGAACTTGAGCAGTTCCGTGGCGAACTTGACCTCCTCCTTCAGGAAGTCCTGAGCATCCAGGTCATATTTCGAGGGGTCGCTAGTGTGCTGCTCGATGTACAGACGGATTGTGGCTCCCGAGGAGCCAGTGCCCGAAAGTCGGACAACGATTCGGCTACCAGAGGAGAAACCGGCATACAGGCCCTGGTTGGAGGACACGGAACCATCGAGGTCGGTGTAGGAGAAGTTGCCAGCCTTGGTGACGGTGCGGCCTATGGGGTGTTAGTTATGGGAGGACAGTCAGAAAGTTAGCATCAGGATATCACTCACCCTCAATGGTGCTGCCGACAAAGTTGGGGTCAGCAACGAGCTTGTCCAGCTCACCAACAACCTTGTTGGCGCCATCCGAGTCGACATTCTCATAGTCGTAACGGGTGAAGAAGGTACGTCCATACTTGGTCCAGAATTCCTTCTGGATCTGCTTGATGGAGGGAGTGACGTCAGGGTTCTCAACACCGACACCAGCAATGATGTTAAGCCAGGCAATGACAGCCCACAGACCATCCTTCTCACGGATGTGGTCACTGCCAGTTCCGAAACTCTCCTCACCACAGATAGAAAGCTTCTTGGCGTCGAAGAGGGCGCAGAAGAACTTCCAGCCAGTAGGCACCTCATAGCTGTCGAGGCCCTGGGCCTTGGCAACGAGATCGACAGCACCGCTGGTGGGCATGGAGCGAGCAAGGCCGTTGACGCCGTTCTTCTTGAAGTAGGGGATGAGATGAGCATAGTGGGCGATAATGGCGAGAGAGTCGCCAGGAGAAACAAAGGCGTTGGCGCCGTAGATCATGTTTCGGTCACCATCACCGTCGGAAGCAGCACCGAAGGGAATGTTGTTCTTGTCGACAACCTCGACGAGGGAGTGGGCGTAGGTAAGGTTAGGGTCGGGGTGGCCGCCTCCAAAATCGGGGCTGGGCACGCAGTTCTGGGTCGAGTCGGACAGGCCAAGTTCCTGCTCAAAGATAGCCTTGCCGTAGGGGCCAGTGACACCGTGGAGGCCATCGAAGAGGATCTTGAAGTCGGGGTGGGTAGAGAAGAACTTCTTGATCAGGTCAAAGTCGAAGATGTCCTTGAGCATAGCAACATAGTCGGCCGTGCTGTCGATGATCTCAACCTCGAGGTCGCCATAAGTCTGGGTACCGACGGTAGAGATGTCGATATCGGGGATCGAAGCGATCTTGTAGGAAGTCAAGGTCTTGGAGGCCTCGTAGATCTTGTTGGTGACGGACTCGGGGGCAGGACCGCCATTGGCGAGGTTGTACTTGATACCGAAATCGTTCTCAGGGCCTAGTGATTATCAGAGATGTAGAGGGAGGGAGAATCGAGGCATTGAAACCTACCGCCAGGGTTGTGGCTGGCAGTCAGGAGGATACCTCCGGTAGCCTTGCGAAGGCGAATAACATGACTGGCAGCAGGAGTGGAGAGAATGCCGTTCTGACCGATGACGAGCTTCTTGACGCCGTAGGCGGCACCAATCTTGGCAATCAGTTGGATAACCTCGGGGTTCCAGTATCGGCCATCGCCACCAATGACGAGGAAAGAACCTATCACATGGGATCAGATCATGGCTCGTGTCGTCCGCGGTGGAGGACGAGGATTCTCGGGGTCCCGGCATAGCATACCCTCAACTCCCTCGGGGATGGACAGCAGGATGCTGGTGATGAAGGACTCGCTGTAGTGCGGCTTCTGGAAGACGACAACCTTCTTGCGAAGCCCGGAGCTGCGAGGAATTTCAGGTCAGTACAGATTTCTGATGAACAGACGCAAATCTCGAGGATAAAACAACAAGACTCGAGAAACTCTCGGGAGTAAACGGTGTGGGATGGAGAAGGTCGGAGCTCGCTCAATGGGTGTGGATGGCGGGGTTGAGCTGAACAGGTAGAGGGACAACGTACGTTCCGGGCTTCTGGTCCTGAAAGGGTGTGAACTCGACGGTCTGGACGCTCATGGCTGGATGATACGAGAGGCTGAAGAAAGAAAGAAAGGAAAGGTTTGTTGATTGTTGAGAAAGAGGAATGAAGAAGGGGAAAAGGTGGTGAGACTGAGACAGAACCCACTCGACGACGGACGCGCGACCTTTTCTTTGGGCAAGAAGCGGCGGGGAGGGGAGAGAGGCGAGGAGCTTCCAATCTTGGGGAAGCTGTTTGTTGGTGGTGGTGGTGGTGGTGGGGTTTGGAGGGGATGATATCACTTGCGCTAATGGAGGGGCGGCACAATTGGTACTGTGCTCTACACCTTGATTGTGTGTGCTGTACAGTGTAGTACAGTAAAGTAGACGGAGTTCGTTGAGGGGCCCCTAGCGTGAAGAGCTCTCATGATGGGAGCCATAGCTTGTCCATCTAGCCACCTCTTCCAAAGCTTTCGTGAGTATGAAATATTGAGCATTCCATATACAGAGACTATATATCCTGAATAGTATCAAACTAGCTGAGGTCAATTCATGAGCTACAGTTTGTGTCATGTCATGTCCCTCATTGAGAGCTCCTCGTGTAGCTCATGAGCTTGGCACCAAAGCTCCCATGCTCACCGCACCAGCTCCAGAACATGAAAAAGAGCGGATGCCCAAATCATATACCCACATTAGGTAGATCTCGTCTAGGAATTCGCAGCCTTGGCCCCCTTGTTCTTACCAGCAGGCGCCGCGTCAAACGTCGGTCGAAAAATGACCTCCCGGTAGTATCTCGCCTCCTCAATGCTCTCCAAGATATCATCCCTAGCCTTGTGCCTCCCCTTCTTGTTAGGCACCTTGTTAACGATCCTCTTTGCGCACCAACGCCTCGCCGCCTCTTTGATGGAGCTCACGTCGAGGATCCGATGGTGCAGGTGCTTCATCACACGGCCGTAGGGTTCCCGGCGGAGGAACGCCCGGTCGCAGTGCACGCTGTTGCCCGCCAGCAGACCCCGACGGCGCTCCGGGATGAACCTCGTCACGTACTCGTGCAGCGCCGAGGCAGCCTCCTCCGGCGTCGTGGTCGAGGCGAGGACCGCGGCGGTGAGGCCAGAGTCGGCGTGGGTCTTTGTGCACCAGTCATCCATCTGGTCAAGGCGGGACTGCGGCCAGTGGACGATGGCGTGGAAGCCCTCCTCGTCAAGGATCTCGAGGTTGCCAGTGGTGATTATGCAGTAGATCTCGAGGATCTCATCATTGTCTTGATCGAGACCGGTCATCTAAGTGAGGGCATGTGAGCATGAAATTCACCACAGTTTTTTTTTTTAATCTGCACTGCAAGCCACCGAGTGCAACGTAACGTACCTCACAGTCGATCCAGACGAGGGGATCATCGCTGGCGCTCTTTGGCTGATTATCAGCCTGAACTTCTACCGTGGCCATAATTCGATAGAGGTTTTCTCTTCTCTTCTTCTGAATGTGGACGGTTGCATGTATGTAACCTCCAAGGCTTCAGTCGCTAGTAATGGATGTGCTTGCAGCCCGTAGGTGGAGCATCCATTATCAGAGCCCACTAACAGCAACCGCAGCCCGTGATCCAGCGTCAAACCAACGCGCTGGAACGTTGCGTATTCTAATTCGCGATCCCTCATTGGCTTGTTTGATGCCATCTCACCAACTGCCGGATGTTGTTGACGGCTCAACTCGAGAGAAACGACAGATTCTGAAGCAAGCCATTGCATATTGCATGTCCCAATTATCTCATTGTCCTTATTCTGTCTGCCTGCGACTGTTCTGCTGCCTGAATACAACCACCAAAAAAGTCAGGCGTCGAAAGAGGCTTGCATGAGACCGTCCTCACTCACAAGGCAGACGTTTAAACTTGACAACACTCGACTCATATAAACGGCTACGCTCCTCTCACAAACCGTCTACGAATCTACGAAATCTCATTGACAATGGCTTCATTAAAGAAAATCATTTCCAAACTCACAACATCCGAAAAGCAAGAGACAACCCCAGAACAGTCTTCGTTCCGTGTCATACCTCCCCCAAAGCCTGACATGTCTGATACCCCTCCTCGCTTCCTCATCATCGGCGCAGGCTCTCGAGGCCGCAACTACGCGGAGGCCATCGACAGCGTCACCAATGGCGTCGTCGCAGCCGTCGCAGAGCCTCTCAAGTTCAAGCGAGAGACCCTGGGTCGCCGTCATATCTGGGGTGACGGTGAGCCTGGGGAGGGCCAGTCGTTCTTAGACTGGCGAGACTTTCTCGAGTATGAACAAGATCGGCGGAGGAGGGCCGCTGCAGGCGAGGAGAACGTCCCCGAGGGTGTAGACGGGGCCTTTGTATGTGTCTTGGACGAGATGCATCGCGAAGTCGTCGTCGGCTTGGCACCCCTTGGGCTGCACATCATGTGCGAGAAACCCCTCGCCTGTTCTCTCCAGGACTGTCTTGACATGTACAAGGCTCTACGACCCTCACGGGTCTCCAAGGTCTTCTCCATCGGCCACGTTCTGCGGTACAGCCCCCACAACATGATGCTGCGAAGACTACTCCTTGAGGAGCGTGTCATTGGCGACGTTTTGAGCGTCGTCCACACCGAACCTGTGGGCTGGTGGCACTTTACACACTCGTATGTCAGGGGCAACTGGCGCAGCGAGAAGACTACGGCGCCCTCGCTGCTGACCAAGAGCTGTCACGACATCGATCTCCTGTTATGGCTGCTCTGTTCCCCTGAGAAGGCGGGACAAGGGGAACCTCACCTCCCCGAAACCGTCTCTTCATCTGGCAGTCTCCAATTCTTCAAGAAGAGCCGCAAGCCCAAGGCCGCGGGTGATGCCACCAACTGCACAAAGTGCCCCCTAGGAGACGAGGGCTGCAAGTTCTCAGCCAAGAACATCTACCTCGGCCCCCATCTCAATGGCCTAGGAGCAGGCAACACTAGATGGCCCATCAGCGTCGTCGTCCACGACATCGAGGACTATCCATCGCAAGTAGCCAAGGAGGAGGTCATGACCCAAGCGCTTGAGGAAGACTACGATGAGACCACTCCCGAGTCCGAGATCAAGTCCCGCAACTGGTTCGGTCGATGTGTCTTTGAGGCCGACAACGACGTCTGCGATGACCAGGTCGTCACCATCACCTGGCCCGAGTCCAACAAGCCAGCCAAGATGGCAACCTTCCACATGGTCGCCCAGACCAAAAAGATCTGTCAGCGCTTCTCCAACATCTATGGCGAGCACGGCGAGATCTATGCCGACTCGACCAAGATCGTCGTTGAAGACTTCAACACGGGCAAGACGCACACATACCGGCCAGGCATTGAGGACCGCGGCCACGGCGGTGGTGACTTGGGTCTCACGCGCCAATTTGTCATGGCATGCGATCGCGTAAAGAACCATGGTTGGGAAGCACCCCGGGCTCAGGACGAGTTCATCGGCTGCACCCTCGACGAGGTTCTACGCAGCCATGCCATGGTGTTTGCCGCCGAGGAAGCGAGACTCGGCCGAAAGGTTCTCGACTGGGAGCAATGGTGGAAACAGGCTGTTGGTGAACAGTTAGATAGTGGCGAAGCATAGACCCGCATGAGGCTCTGTTCTGAGGCACAGAGAGAGATCGGATGAAAACGACATGGGATGAAAATGACATATCTATAATTGTTGGTTGTTGGTTGTTGGTTGGTTCATTCGTTGGTTTCGGGATATATTGACGATCCGGGATATCAGCTGGGATATTGACTGGGATATTGGGCATTATAATATTGGGTCCTCATGAACTAAACAACCCCAGATACGACCACGCTAGAAACGAGGTATAATACAAATTCATGCAATTAATAACCATGCAATCCATTCGACTTGACTTGTCTTGCCTTCATGTACCATTCCCTCGTCTTCCCAGAAAGGAAACCCTCTTAACGGTCACCTTTGATATTCCACCTCTTGCAATAAAAAGACATCCCCTTCACTCCCACCATACCAGTGGCCAGGCTCCTAACCAAGCTCAGCGCGGTTGTTCTCGTTACCGATGGGGTTGACAGCAGGCAACTCCTGGGCCTGGTGCTGCTGAGGCGCAGGAGTATGCGTCTGGTGTCCAACGAAACCAGCCTCACCCTCCTTAGGACCAGGGCTGGGTGTGATGCCACCAGGAGGAGGCGAAGTGGACTGAGAAGGCTGGTAACCACCGACGCCGTACTGAGCGGGGTATTGGCCCTGCTGGCCATAACCTTGCTGCTGAGGATACTGGTTCTGGAAGCCCTGTGGTTGGGCATAGCCACCATAGTTTTGAGGGGGAGGAGAGTAGGCCTGCTGGCCGTAGGCGGCAGCCGCATTGGGGTCGTAGGGCTGTTGGTAGCCGGGCTGGAAGTTGGAGGGCACACCTGAGGGGTAGGCAGCGTTGGATGGCGATGAAGGAACAAAGCTGGGGCCGGGGCTTTGAGGGTTCTGGGGGTTCTGAGTCTGAGCCATGGCGGGAGCAACGGGAGGGGTGCCGTTGGAGGGAGGAGTCGTGCCGGGAGTCGTCTTCTTGTTGCGGCGACGGAAGAGGAGGAAGCCAGCGAGACCAACAAGGCCAAGAGCGGCAACACCACCGACAGTACCACCAGCAATAGCACCGACATTGGGGCCATCATCATCATCGCTGTCGTCCGTGGTCTGCGAGGGAGATGGGTCGACGGTAACAGTAACGTCCGAGGCGTCGGTTCCAGTAGCGGTACCAGTTTCAGTAGAATCGCTCGCGTCGTCGGTGGTGCTCGATTCGTCGTCATCGGTCGCGGTAGATTCATCATCATCGCTGTTGGTGGTGGCCAGAGGGTCGGAGAAGAACAGGCTTCCAGTGCCCGAGGTGACGGAGCAGGCCAGCACTGTGAAGGACTCGCCCTTGCTCGTTCCAGTCAGGGTATAGCAGGCGGGGAATGCAGAGGAGCCACTGTTCATGTTGGTTAGCAAAGAACCATACAAAGCAACATAGCCTTGGCCAAATTGCCAAGCATATGAGAATCAAACGTACCAGCACATGGTCTGGAAGTCGTCGAGGATGTCGCAGTCACCAGCCGAAGAAGCATCATAGTCGATACACTTGGTCTTGATCGCATTGCAAGATCGTCCAGTTTCACAGCAGCCAACGTATCCGGCATCAGAAGCGCAAGAAGCGTCGCTGGAAACGCAGGTGAAGGAATCTGTGAAAATGCTATGTTAATAACTTGGGTCTTGGTGACTGGGCTGATGCTCCGTCTCGTTCGAGGTGAAATGCTTGGATATATCGCCAGCGCTCCATAGATAGACACTCGTCTAACTGCCTTCGAATAGAGCTCAGTCAGGTTTGAATGGTGTCAACTCACTTCCTAGTGAACCCCAACCGCAGGTCTGGGACAGCTCAGCTCGCTTGCCCAGGGCAAAGCGCATATCCATGGCACCGGCGAGTCTGGGTGCGTTGGTAGGGACAGGCGACCATCCAATGGCCATCTGGTGGTCCTCACCAGCATCGGCGCCCAGGTGGCCCGTCTGTACTGGAGCATCGAGCGTAGAATCGGCAGCCGGCTTGAGCCAGGCGGCAGTGGCAGGTGAGCCAAGGGCTCCCAGAGCCAAAAGGGCAGCGGAGCGATACATTGCGCTGAACTTGTAAAGCTTCTCCAAGCTCCGGTTTGGGTTCGAGTTGGCGATGTGTTGGGCGAAGCTTTCCTCCCTCTCTTCCAAATTCCTCTCACTCAACAATGACAATTGTTGTCGTCGGGTTGACAACAGTGAATAGGGGTCCGCCGATCCTTGGTGTGGGTGAATCCCTTCCTCCGCGATATGTTGAAGCTGTCCGACACTGATTCAAGCGGGACGCTTTGCCAGAGGGTCACGACAAGCAGGTGAGCGAGATGTGCAGATTCCAGAAACCAGAGGTGCGGCAGAGCAGGGATCAACGGGGGTTTTGTTTCTCTCTCTTTGGCTTGTCTCTCTCTGACTCTGCCTAGGAAGGTTGCCGGGCCTTTCGTACATGAGCAGCCCTCCATGGGCGGCGCCTTGAGTGCCCAGCCCAGTACATCCAGTGGTGCCAGAGTGATACAGGGACCCCGGACCAGCCTAGTGGAAGTTCAATGGCCACAGGGGACTCGTGGGTGTTCGAATTGGGCGCCTCAGCCCCTGCTAGACCTGCTCTAATCCCAGTAAGGTGGCGCTGCTGGGTGACATTTATTGGCGCCAGCAGCCTTAGCGTCTAGAGCTGAAAAGCCAGCCGTCCTCATTGGAGCTCTAGACTGAGAATGGACCACCGTCTGCCGGGTCTCTGCGAGAGTCGACCCAGAAAAAAAACAGCTCAACTCACATGGTTCTGCGAATCTCAACGTTGCTGTTCCACTATTAGACACTGGAGATAAACTCATGGCGGGGAAATGTACCTTCTGCCGATACAACACAGTCATGACGATGCTTGCCGTTGACATTGTGTAGCTTGGCCGTCTGATCTGAGCCTCCATAATCTCTCTCTTGCAAACGAAGCATCGTCAACGGAGAGGCCAGCATCCGGTGGAGCTGTTGACAACTCCGCTGTCCGGCGATGGGGCTTGCTGACTGTATCTCTCATTTGACGAGCACCGACACCCTCCAGGGCTGAGCCCAGCGAGGTACCCCTTCTGGCACCAAACCTCGATCATGTTGGACATACCCAGTGATGCAGCGGAGTAGCGGACATCGGCAGGTGGGCAATCCGTTAAGATATGCCTCCTGTTCCTGCTGCTGTTCCTGGAGGGCTGCGCCATCACCGAGTCCATGGCTAAAGCCAAGTCTTTGCCGCTGCCCGTTCTCTTGAAGAGGCGCAAGAGGCTGCGTTCTGGAACGAGCTCAAGGGGGCCACCGACGATCGATTTGAAGGGTGCCATTTTTGGATGCCCTCCATGTTGCTCACATTTCCAGTACTGTGTCGTGCCGTGTCGTGTCAGTCAGGCATTTCATGTCCCTGCTATGATCAGTGACGAGGGAATGTATCCGTGAGCAAACTTTCGACCCTGTGATGCAACCGTTCCCGTGCGTTTGGAGTCAAAACATTGTCCATGCGCCTCCCCTACAATCAAATCAATGTCAATAATAGCTAATATTGCTTGAGGAGCCGTCCACTGATGCGAGTGAACGATTGGTCGCTACTTACTTTGTCGGCCGCCCACACCCCTCATATCCCGTCTCTCCACCATCAATCATGCTCAGCCTACCAGCACCAGCAGATTGTTTCTCAACCCAGGGCCGACATTGGTCCCCGTTTACGAGGGTTTGCATGGCGCGCCGTTTGTTCTGGTCCATTTCCTCGCAGCGAGGCAGCGCAGCCTCCCGCTCTCCTTGCACTTGAGGTCGACTCACAGGCTAACAAGCGTCCCCTGTTCATCTGTCGTCGCCCGGCTGCAGTGATTTTGCTGATCGTACCTAATCGAGCCAGCACGGATTTTATCGGTCAAGGAGCACAGCTGCAGGGCATGGATTTGTGGTGCGGGTAGCCGACCTTGTTGCTCCTCCTCCCAGTGTTGGTTCTCACTGATGGACTGCTATGTGCGGCTCAAGCAGCCTCACCGTTGCACTTTGGTCAGCATCTTCACCGCTGAAGATTCCAAAGCGGACAACACGAGCGGCCCCCTGCCGAGACAACGTGTGGACGACTGTGGCCCGCCGTCCGAGACAGCAAAACCATGCAATTCACGGGCGGGCGAGGGATTGATGGCTGATTGCTCATATCCCAGAGGCATGGGCAAGGAGCCCAAAATCGCAAAGCTCCTTGAGCCGGTCCGCCGCTAAAAGCTGACACTGCCTGGCGGCTCGGGGCACAGTTGACCCGATGGCGTCTGAGTGTCGATTTGCAAGGCCCTGATGAAACCGTAGGGCGGACCTTTCCCGCTCCTCTTGTGGCCTGGAGAGGCGGAACTGGCAGGGGCGAGGGGAGGAAATTTGATGGTGTGTGGGCTGCGGGCAGCTCGTCCACAGCGGCCATCCACGGGTTGGCTGGTTGACCGCATGAAATTGATGCAGGCGAAGGACTTGGGTAGGCGATGAAGGATTCAAGTGAAGCGGACTTTGGAATGGGGCCGATGCATCTTATCCATGGACATTTGAACCGGGGGGAAGGTGCATCTGAACTCCATGCTGTATTCACTTGCCCAGTTAAAGTGGGGCTGGATAAAGTGCATCGAGTTACCCTACAACTCACGATGATCCAAGGATTCAATGTCATTCACGGACTTTTGAGCATCAATTTCTCGGTGATTATCGGACGTTGCAGACTTACATGATATGCCTGTTGTTGATCATGTGCCTGGCTCTATTTGTCCGGCAGAATTGTGTCTGTCGTACGTTGTTAGTGGGGATATGAACCTGGCGAATTATTGAGGCGAGAGGCGAGCCCTATGAACAATTAACTCAGTAGTTCCTCCCACTTCACGGGAATCACATCTTGAAGCCTATTCTGGCGTCTATTGGAACTCCATGTCACCTTGAGGCGAACCAATACTCATCCTATTTGCCCATCTCGGCTGTTCACACTTATCCAGGGTCCTGACCGGCCTGGTTGGCCTTTACCGGAAAGCCTCGTCGATAGTCTCATGCGCCCACTTAGCAACGAGGCAGACTAGGCCAGCCCAGTGTCCGGGGACTTCACTCTGCGAGTCTGCGCGGGTTATCTTGGTTGATCAACTTGCGGTGACAGACGAGCTTACAGCTTGACCAGCACCCCCATGTTTCTTTTTATCACGAGGAACAACAAAGTCTCCACGGACTTGCCGAGTCTGACAAACGAATCCCTTCAATGGCCCTACACAATTCTTTCATTTCCTTGGCAGCATCGCAGTTTCAGCCTTGCCAAATTCCCCCCTCTCTCTTCTTGGCGGGAATGGCAAATGGGACGTTTAGCGAAAAAGGGCCCGCCCAGTACCCATCGGTACGTACCTGCTGAAACACGATGGAACCCCGGAACGGGCAAGGCACCTCTTCCGAATCCGGAAACAGGGCGCGGGATCGGTCTGCGCGGACCCCACCCTGTCAACCCCCCTCTCGCTTAGTGATGCACATGCTTACACCACCAAAGTCCCGTCCGTGTAAACTCCACGGAACTTGGAGATGTGTAATGCTCGCGATGGCTTCAGATGATGGATTTTGGACAGAGGATTTGATGTTGACTAATGCGATAGATGGAGGAGATGGAAAGTTGCTATTGGCCCGTCGACTGACATCTACTGCCCAAGTCGACGTCCTATTGGTTCCTTATTCATGTCCCCATGACTTGACATAGAATGTAGTTCCTCAAGATGAGTCTCCGGTCAAGTATAAAGAGTAAGTGTCTCTCTGCAAATTTGTAGATGGAAGTATCAGCAAGAAACCCCAATAAACACAACAATTCAACAAGCTACAACAACCAAGCATCCGACCTGGAATATACTATACCCAAGTTCCCACCACAACAAGCACTTCACAATGTCTTCTGAGCCCAAGCCCCTTCCTCCCGTCAAGCGATACATCACCACCCACGATGCCGAGGGAAATGCAATCTGGGATGAATCTGTCCCTCTCGAAGTTAAGGAGCATCGCAGCGGTGGCTTCTCTATTCACGCATCGTACATCCACCCGGACAACTCTCACGACCTCAACACCGGAGACGACCTCAAGGCTTACAGGGAGCACCCCCATGAGAAGGATCTCGCCCCGGAGTCTGGCTCTACCCTCAGAGTCGTCGACTTCTGGCCCGGCTTCCCGGCCGTCATGCACCGAACCGCCAGCATCGACTATGGGGTTGTGATCGAGGGTGAGATTGACTGCGTCCTCGACAACGGCGCCACCAAGACTTTCAAAAGAGGTGACATCATCATCCAGAGGGGAACCAACCATGCCTGGAAGAACTCTGGCACTGAGGTGGCTCGCGTCTGCTTCACGCTTCTGCCTTCGGCCCCCATCAAGGTCCAGGGCAAGGAGCTCGAGGTTCATGGCATGGCTGACCTGGGAAGAATTGCAGAGGAGGCAAGCAACATTGTGTAGGAATGTATTATGAGAAGCCGCCATCCAATATCATTACGCTTGCCTCTTACCGGGCCTAGCCAAAATGCGTGGCCATGAATACAACTGAGACCTTTTCTCTAAGCATTTTATGTATCCCCCTTAACCGTTGAATCCAAAGAGGCAATCCAAAACGCCATTTTGATAACCCTCACCAACCGTCCAAAACCCGAAATTCATCTTGTGCAAACTTGAATGGGAGTGGTCGTCGTAGTCCTG
The DNA here is from genome assembly GCA_002168265.2 of Fusarium euwallaceae. Taxonomy (NCBI): domain Eukaryota; kingdom Fungi; phylum Ascomycota; class Sordariomycetes; order Hypocreales; family Nectriaceae; genus Fusarium; species Fusarium euwallaceae. The sequence continues at coordinate 2,794,435 of NHTE02000041.1, forward strand.
TCATGATGTCTCCCAGCCTGGCGTCGTCTGCCTCCGAGACAAGCCCCTTGCGAACCATAAAGTCGACCATGACCAGCCCGCAGTTGGGTTTCCATCTTAGGGAATGGAGGCTCTGCTTGACCTCATCCACTGAAAGAGCCTCAAACCTCTCGATACCACGTTCCTCGGCATGCGGCTGGAAGCTCGTGTCGACCTTGAGATCGTAGACGAAGCGGACACCAGGCTCCAGATGGCCCTCGTTCATGAGACCTGCATTGCGATCTTTGCAATCATAGAACGTGATAGCGGGAGCCTGCTCAACTGAACCAACTAGTCTTGTAGTGCCATCCTCTTCGCTCATAAAGACCTTTCTGGTATCTAGGTCGATATATAAGCCCGCCTCTTCCCGTGCCTCCCGTTTCAGGGTGATGCACGGGGACAAGACTCCCGATACTCGATCGGTTGGATCCATGCCGCCTGCGACAACCTGATCCAACATGCCAGAGTAGCTGACATTGACACCCTTGGCCCGATGCGAGACCCAGATGCGGTCAACGTTTTCTTTACCGTCCACCTGCTTGACGGTGTAGACGTTGAGGTGGACTCCCACCGTGACAACTCCGAACAACCCTCGGATAGGTAGGGGGATGATAAGATCTTGCTGTGTGCTATCGGAAATATGTAGAGGTTGAAATTCTCGCCGTGGCACATCCTTAGCGAGCCAGCGGTCGATGCAGTTGTTGAACCGCCCGCGGTTCAGGAGGCATATATTAGAGAAGACTCTGCGACATGCCGTCGCAACGTCCTCTCCTGCCTGGATCTTGGGGTTGAGAAGGATAGCCCGTGTGTGTTGGTTGAGGGTAAAGTTCTCGTTGTCCCATACCATGTCTCGTTGGACATCGTCCCTCATGTAGCCCACAACTTCGTCAATGCCCTGGATGCGGAACTCCCAGACACTCCCTAAGGCTATGGCATCGATCTTGTTCCCCTGCTGAACGACTCCGTAGAGCGAGGTCATATCGATAGAGTGAGAGGTGGTTCCAGGATATATAAGTTCTGTTGCAGAGCACTGATTGAGGCATGAAGATTGAGCAGCCTCGATCGAGGGCTTGGCCAATCGTGTTGAGGCCATCATGACTCGTGTGACCGTTAGGTTCCCAATCAGGGATTTAAGAGCCACAGGAGAGGTCGTTAATGAAGGTATTCCCAGAGGATAAGAGAGTGAAGATGGAGGATTCAAAAATCCACACGAGGTCGGCTTGGGCAGGTAGATATACCAGTTCCTGGTCCGTGAACCATGGACGGGCAGGTGCTCATGTCATGGGCGATTTTGTGTCCGGTTGTGGCCACAGGCTTTTTTTTTTGCTCTTGTTGACTTGATTGACCGAAATGCTTATTTTCCCACCATTTCCCTCTCGATTCGCGGCGGAATCCGCTTTGGTACTGCATCCCGTCCATCCGTGAATCCTTGACCGAGCTGAGGTTGTCTCTCTCTCTCTGCAGTGGTCCTCCCCTCCCCCTCCACTGTAGACCAAGCCAAGGTAACTACAGCAGGGCCTCTCCGAGTCATGAGGACGAAGGCTGTACGACAGGCGGGCCGCGTATGAGAGTGCCCGGGTTGCTCACGCACGTTTCGAGTCGTGTTGTGTTGGGTTGTTGTTGTTCAGCGTTGATTGTCTGGAACACACATGGCCGTGTAGAGCTGAGCTGAGCTGGGTGCGGGTGCGGGTGCCCTGAGCGAAAACAAGGTGAACCAGCAAATGCACATGATGTGTGCGTCTGTAGCGTAGGTTACTAGTAAGCCCCAGGATACGCCAGAGGAGGACGTCTCACCAAAAAAAAAAGTGTTGGCTGCTGAATTCATGGCGGGTCAACCCAGCTTGACCGCCCGCTTAATGGCATTAGTTCTTCCGTCAATTACAAGGTATCAATGTTGATCTTTTGCATTTTTCTTTTCTTCTTTTCTCATCGCTTCAATTTACTAGGTACGTATGTACTTGCAACGACCGTGTCCCCCTTGAGACCATCATGGATCTCTTAGGTAGCTCTGGGTACCTATCACGACCAATTCTAGTGAATGGTCTTTGTACCGGTAGAGCGGTCCTCGCCGGGACCTCGTGTCTTTGGGTGACACTACAGTTGAGGTAAAGCAAAGTATCCATTGATTCCATTCCCATCCATATTGTCATTGTCATTGTCCTCATGCGCCTTTGTCCCATGTCCATGTCCCTGTCCCTTTGCCTTTCCCAGTTGAATATCCCTTGGTATGTCCAATTTACATGCTCGTTCGTATCGTCATTTCAATTTCCCTTTGCCTCTCTTACACGCAGACGCCCTTGACCCACTGAAGCTTGGCGCATCCAAAACTCAGTGGGCAGCAGTATGCCGAGTTACTGCTGGGCCGGGATACGTCGCCGCCTTGGCAAAGGGACTCTCGTAGAGACTCGTGCTAGCCGAGGCAGCAGCAGCGGCGGCGACGGCGGCCGCTGTGGACGTGTCTTCGATGGCCTGCTGTGCGAGTACCGGTGTGGAAAGGGTCGCTGTCGCGGTACAGACGTTACATAGCTCCAACTGAGGTTCGGGTGTGAGGCAGTAGAAGGGGCTCGAGCATTTACGAGCGCAGCGGGTGAAGTCGATGACCGTCTCGCCGAGGCTACGGTGGCAGACCTTGCACATCCGCTGGGCGATTACGGTATGACACATGTTGAAGGTAGTAGATAGGTAGGTAGGTAGGTAGTGGTCTGGTGCCTAGGTAGGTGTGGTGTCGTGGAGGGATGGATAGTAGTGGAGTAGAGGGGAGAAAGAGGCTAGGTAGGTAGGTAGTGAGGAATAGGTAAATAGTAATAGAAGCTGGGCTTCAAGAAAAGTGTTGAACTCCTGATTGTTTTAGTTGTTTTGTAGCACAGATAGAAAGAGGCCTCGCTGCAGTGACAACGTAAGCATCCTGGGGCGCAGTGGCAATCGTTGTCGATGTGAGAGGCTTATATGCGTTTGCCAGGCATGTATGGTTGGATAGAGAATGAAGAACAACAGCCTTATCTGACCAAGGCGCAAACAAAGAGGCGACCTGCCTAAGCCAAGGGGGCTTTGACGTTCCTTTTAATGTCCCGCAGACAAGTCAAGGTTCAGGACTGTTTGGGGGCAAAGAAACGCACGTACAAGTGACTGCTACATGACGCAGACCAAGTCTGAAAGAGCCTACCAACAGTACAGTGTCAACACCAGTAAATTACCTTTTTTTGAAAGGGCCAGAAAAAAGGGGAGTCGAGACGCCTTGGGTCGGAGCGTGTGTCACCACACAAAGCCATCATCTGACCGTTTCACCTGGGCTTGGAGCCAGGGGGGAACAAGAGCACAAGAGGCAAAGGCGAGGCAAAGAATCACAAACACGGACAAGCGGCCGGTAGGCATGGGGAATAAGTGGGTGTGAGAGGGCCAACGAATTTGCTGGCCTCACTGCTACTGTAGACATGTACAGTACAGCACTGTACAGTACCTAGCCGCGGGCGGGAGTGGCTAACCTACCTAAGGCTGTCACGGAGAATGTGATGTGATTTGAGGTGTTTTGTTGTTGTTCAAGGCGTGTAAAAAAGAGAGAGTGTGTGGGATGCCAAGATGATGCATTTGTGACCACTGGAACCTTCCCCGCATTGCGCCAGCCAGCCGCGAAAAAGGGTTAAAAAGTACCTCGCTCTAGCACCCAATGGACGGAATTTACCTTGAGGCTATGGACCTCATGCAAGGACTCTCCCTGGGGTATGCCATTGCGATTAGGCCCGATGAGGCGCTGGCTGCCGCTGCTTGCCGCTGCTTTGCGGGGAGAGGCAGAGCCAGAATGATGGTCGAGATAAGCCCAGCCCCAGGGCACGGTATGTCCGGTGTCCAGGTACAGTACTGTAGTTATGGATGGTGTTGGATCAAATGCAGACACGCTCATGACGACACGCGTCCCGGCCCGTCTCTCCAAGCCCCCCTCTGTTCCCTCTATCATCGGGATCGGGCTCGGGCTCTAATCGCGGGGAACACCTCCGACTGGGTCAGGGCAGTGTCAATTGGGCTTGCCCGGAGCTTTGACGGCTTCCCGCTTCTGTTTGGCAACGGGCTTCATCACAATCAAGGCTCTCTGTGCTACTTCTCACGTCACGGCTTGATCATCGCCCGGGCGGGCTTATCTTTGGCCAAACGCTGGCAAATGTCTGTCTGTCTGCCTATCCCATGGATCTCATCGCCGAGCTGAATCATACATGTCTGTCCCTTGCTGACCGTCAAACAAACGGGATGATGTGAGACAGGGGACGCCGGCTGGGCGCTGAAAATGTACATACAATATGCGCGCCCTCAAACAGGATCGGCAATGATAACTGTTTGTGGTCGGCTGAATATACTCTCCGTTCCAGAGGGTACCATCTCGATCACGTTTCACAGAAACGTGCCTCTCATCCCATCCATGTATCTCTTGTCCACCTCGTCAGCGTCCTCCCCAGCCTCACCACCCTGCATCCTGCGCTCGAGGTTCTTCCCCCCGTCGCGAGGTCCAACAAAGTATCTTAGCTTTGTCGAATCCTCCGTAGCCGCCGTCCAAACCGTCATGGCTGCCTCGGACGCCGTCATGCTCTGGCCCCGCATGGCGCCGAACCGCTGGAGCGTCCTCTCGATGAAGGCGCCGTATCTCTCCTTGATCTCTGGCGTCATCTTGTCCAATCCTGCCATCTGCATCGACGTCTGCCCAAAGTTGGTCTCGCTGATGCCGCCATGTGGACAGACCAGCTTCACCCGGATGGGAGGGTTCACACCCTCCATCTCGTACACCAGCGACTCCATGAAAATGTTCATGGCTGCTTTGCTGGCTCCATAGGGTCCGATGAGTGGCAGCCCAAAATGCCCTCCGCCTGACCCAACATAGATGATACGGGAAGGTGAGTCTACCTGACTTGTCGCGCGCATGTGAGGGATGAATTCTTTGATGAGGCCCATGGTCCCTGCAGTATATTCACTCGTCAGCATGCAGCCCTCCGCCATGATGCGGATTGTAACAGCACCATACCGAAAACGTTGACCTCAAAGTTGTGCCGGATGGCATCAATGTCTAGCTGCTCCAAGACGCCGTATTGGGCGTATCCTGCATTGTTGACAAGGACGTCGATCGTGCCAAACTTTCCGGTAGCTCCCGCGATGGCTGGCCCAAAGGTCTGGGCCTTGGACAAATCAAGGTACTGGATAAGGAGAGCTCCCGATCCCTCGTCCAACGCTTCGAGGGCTGGGGAAGACGTATCTCGAGCCGTAGCTGCAACGTTCCAGCCTTTTGAGAGAAACAGCTTGGTTGTAGCCAAACCAACGCCTGAATTTGCGCCTGTGATGAATACTGTCTTTGCCATGATAGTTGACATGTGCCTTTGGACCTGGCGTTCAGTGGCCATTCTGCCAGGGCTCCTGGCCTTTTAAATCCATATCAAAGGCCACACTTTCTCATCGAGAGAAGATAATTATCTCAGCCACGCCCAAAGGTGAGTTCGCTCTGGTGTTTTTACACCAGCTGGCTCACCTCAGCCACTTGGCTGAAGCCAAGGAGATTGGCTTGCTGAATACGTCACGACCCATCGAGATGATCCGAAATTTGAGGAGATAAAAGTGCCCATATTCTAGACTAATCAAGAGAAGAAGCTTCATTTATAACCTGGTTTTCGGACAGGCCTAACTCGGGTAGGACGGAAGAGAGTGAGTTGCTCAAGTCAGCCATTGTCGTCGGTGGACTGTGACGTACGAGGTGAAGCGACGAGCTAGCTTGAATTGACGAGCAAGAACGTTATCGGGGGAGATGGTTAATATCGAAAGAAAAGAAAGTTTCGATTTCGCTGGGCGTGTTGGTGGATGTTGGCAATCACTTCGGAGCTTGTAAGAGCGTTGTGCGGGCTGTCAGGGTCAGGTCCAGTCGGTCACTGAGCAGCAAACCATAGACTTCTATGTGTTCAAGAGGGAACAACTCTGCTACAACGCGCTCAGATGCCATGCAATTACCGTGTAAGAAATCCATACAACTACCTTGACGTCTGATTAACTCGACGTTGTTGATTCTTGACCCATTGGTGCTAAACAAGCTAAATTACCAACTTCCTAGATGTGATTGGTCCACGGCTGTGCAGCTGCCTTACGTAACTCGGGATGAACCCGCGGACCGGCGACAACCTCATCCGGTGGATTTGGATGCGGCTTCTTCCCACGAGGAACACACGATCAATCGCTCAATTGAACGCCGTCCAACCCGCCCAACATGTTCGCCGCACGACAGAGGGCAGCCTGCGTGGCCCGACAGCTGCAGCGGACAGCGCGGACCTACGCTTCCGAGGCCCATGGCCACCACAAGCCCGCCGAGGTCAACGAGTCGTTCAGCGTACGTTAAAACACCCGCAACGCCGCCATCACGTCGTCCACGATCCCCGCGCGTCTTCCGGATGGGGTCAATGGCAATCTCACGTACTGACCTGACCTGTCCTTCTAGATCGGATCTCTCCTCACCGTCGGCGCCTTCTTCGGCACCGTCCTCGTTTACCAGTTCGTCCCCAAGGAGGGCGACCAGTCTGCCTTCCTCAGCCTCATCGACAAGTACCAGTCGCGCGCCAAGGACTGGGAGGAGATCAACGCTCTGCACACCAAGGCCATGGAGCAGGCTGGCTTCGACCGAAACCTCTTTGAGAACGGCGGAAACAAGCACCGATTCGTCGATGTCGCATACCCCGAGTTCGTCAACCCCTCCTGCCCCTACCCACTCTTCGACGACATCAGCGACAAGGAGGAGAGAAGTTACGTTCAACAATTGCTAACAAACGAGGCAGAGCTATTCAGTCCTACGCTCCCCGAAACAACCAGGCTGGCCACCTTGCCAACATGGACTACGTTGTCGAGCACTTCCGACAAAAGCACCTCGAGGAAGAGGAGCGGAAAGCAAAGAAGCTGGCCCAGAAGCAGGAATGAGGGGATGTACATTAGAACGTGGACCGGCACACATGAATTCATTTCTCATTCAGTCAAGAACAACTTCCACTCTCACTTCGCAACTGCTTCTTTGTGGTGTGTCAACGGTGCTGCTACTTCCCTCATCTGAGAAGGCAAGTATCCTCGATGATTCCAATTTCGATGACTACCTACTTAGGTGCGATCGAACCTACTCCGGCACGATCATGCTTTCCGTCTGCTTGAAATCATGCTCGTTCCTGAGCCAGCTAACTTGAATCTGATGTATGGCAGCTACGACATAGACCTGGCTATGACCATGGCCTCTTCTTCCCGAGCGAGATCTTCTTCTCTTCTTCTCTTCAGCACTCAACATCTTGGATTCCATCAGTCGTTCATCGTTCACATCACTAGTTATCCATTAAGAGAATTACTACTCACTCAACCGTCCACTGAGTATTTACTGTCCAATCACTTCTCACAGAATCAATCATGGCAGCTCAAAAGAGAACAGAGTATGACCCCTTGGTTTGAGGTTCTGTCTACGACGCTGACGTTGATAGACTTTACCTGGTGACCCCCTTCGATGGCGAGACTCATGATAGAGCCGACTCTGCTGCTGGTATGTTGCTCACATTCGAACCTTTTGTGCCCGACGTCCTGCTCACAGAGATCCAGCACCCCCTCCACAGCTACAACCAGGGGCTTCTCAAATGGCAGAGCACGAATTGCCTGGTCCTTCGGAGCCTAGTGACCCCGAGGAAGGCAATGATTGCGGTAGGTTGGATACCTCTCGTCCTCGAACTTGGAGGATAGCACTGTTGAGGTCAATTGTTGGACTCGCAGCTCACAGTAATTTAGGATATGGTTCGCCACCTAGCTCAGAGAGCTCCGATGGTATACATCCGTTACGCGCACTTCCCATAAACATTCCCGATGAAGGTACGTTATCGATCCACAGACTTGCCCTGTTTGAATGTGTGCCCACCTCCTTTCTTGACCCCCTCACAACAAGATAGTTTAGCTGTACATGAGAGTTTGGGAGAATTACACATGATATTTTGGTATGTTCACGGAGCTGATGATAGACACAGGTCCCGCTCCAAACTCGACGGCTACCACGGTGGAAGAGCCCCCGCGAGAGAACTTCGATGCCGTCGCGATCAACCCTAACCTGACGCTGCGGCGGCGCGGCGTTTACGCACTTCACAACATGCCTGCAGACCGCCGAACTATCTACGAGACCCCGCAATTTTCCTGTGACAAACCTCGTCCGTATCGGCCTGGGCGAGACCACAGAGTTGCCCTCGCGTGGATCAGGTTGAGCAGGGAAAACAGTGCTTCACTTCAAGAAGCATTTTTCACCGCACGAGGACTGACCAAGCACGATCGGAGAGTCAATGGCTTGACAAAGGACCAGCGTCTACAGCTGGAGGCTTTTGTCAGGGACTATGCCTTTGCAGACGTAAGCGGGAGCAGACGCCATGTCTACAGGATCGCATCCCACTTCAGACATGCCTGTGGTAAATGCGCCAATGCAAAGTTTTCGATCGATTCTGATGAACCGAATCATATTTCTGTTACGCTCCTTAGACCTGTCAATGAGGGCGAGGAACTCTACATCACCTACAAGAGGTTCCAACACCCTGCTTGTTTGGTGTGTGGCTCACTCCGGAGGAACTTCAAGGCACTTGAGAAGCGACAGCAAGACACACTTGTGAATCCCCCACAGCAAAACCACCCACAACAACCGCAAGAGATTCAGCAACATCCCGGAGAAGCGCAGCAGCAACCCCCAACGGACCACCAGCAACAACCTGCAGAGGACCAGCAACCACCCCAGACGAGGGGCCAGCGCTTCAGACAGAGAATTCGGAGGGCAGGGCGATGGCTTCTCGGCCCTGACCAAACATTTACCCGGCGGGTCCGTCTCGGAGAGGTTGGGGATTGGGGAATTTAGGTGCTTAAGATGATACGTGATGCAGCTTGAGAGTTTGAATTTGTTTGTTTGTTCAGGAGACGGTCAGCAAGTGTGGCAGACGACCATGCAAAGACGGTATGAGATGAGCGTCACCAGATTATGAAACATCAGCGATAGGTAGTCATGGGTAGTCATCAAGCGGACAATGCTCCTTTATTGTACTTTCGTGGTACCCATTGTCATCAGCAACTTTGATAGATGCGTTGCCCATCTACCAGAACCAGTCCTTTTCGCCCATAAATGTCCGTGAATGCAGAAACCACCCAAGACCGCACCGCAACCTTCTTACTTGAGGGGAATGAAACGAGAAGAGTGCGTGGCACCAATACCGGGTCTACCGTGCTTGACAGGCTTGCTGGGGGAGGGTCAGCGTTTGCGGTTTTGCACAAGGGATCTGGAAAACGTACTATGAGATGGAGAACTCAGCCAGGTAGTGACCAACCATCTCAGGCTTGATCTCGACCTGGTTGAACTCCTTGCCGGAGTAGATACCAATAACGCTACCAATCATCTCGGGGACGACAATCATGTCTCGGAGGTGGGTCTTGACGAGGTCGGGCTTCTCGTTGGGCTTGGCCTCCTGCTTGGCCTTTCGGAGCTTCTTGATGAGACCCATGGGGCGGCGCTTCAGGCCACGGTTGATCCTGCGGCGGGCGCGAGCGTGGACAACATCGCGGAGCTGGTCGGAGGAGAGGTCGAGGAGCCTATTGGGAGGGAGCAGATATCAGCATGAGTCGTTCTGTGCAGGCCTCCTCGCCCTTTATCCAAAGATGCAATCATTTCCATGGTCGAGCGGGGGTCGCGGTATCAACATACTGGTCAAGGTCGATTCCTCGGTAGGAGAACTTTCGGAAGGCTCTCTTCTTCTTGAGCTCAGCGGCCTCCTCAGCGTTCTATCAACCAGGCACAAGTCAGTCAAATTCCATATGTCCATTATTTCTTCAATTGTTCGACGAGCGGTGGCGGGTGAGCGCGGCGGCGCGGCGGTTGACGAGAGAGGGAGAGGAATATCGAGGGCACACGTACGTATTCGTCAGCCATGATCGCGGTGTTGTGTTGATTGAAATTCGCTGATCTACCGAAGAGCGAATATGGATGGGCCGGGATGGAGTCGACTTTGAAGGCGGGTTGTTGAGTCGCTTGGGGTGCAGCAGGGTTACGAAATTGGAGCCAAAATTCTGGCAGTAGGGTTTTCGTGCCCTTCACCCCTCATGTCATGTGACCTTGAGATGGAACCTGTGTGATTTTCAAAAACCGGGGAAAGCGAATTGCTTCAAGTCGGAAAAAAGGGTGCGCCGATGTTCCGGTTTTCGCTGAGGGCTTGCAGCAGATGTGTGGAGAATGTATGTGGCCCGAGCTCCCGTACATCCCTGTCCGGCCATCGGTGCCGGAACGGCGCGACGTGACGGTAGCTGCATGCCCGAGACCCAAGATGTTCAAGACTTGCACCCGGACCAAAAGAATGGCAGACTGTAAGTACATGAGTGATACCTTTGTCGGGGCATACAGGCATGATTTAGAGGAAAATAAGTAAATAAATACATAATACATAAATTATGCTCTAGAGTCTATATACAAGCTTCATTTTATAATTATATGCTATTCTTTTGCGGATTAAACAGGAGAACTGGCGAAGTGTGCCATTTTTTTTCTTGGACCACGAGCTAAGATGTCCAAGACTTGACCTCTGATCCAGGAGCTCATCCACGTTTCAACCTTGAGAAATAAGCAAAGGGAGAGAGGGGCAAGAGTTTGCGAACTTGCCAATGCTGTAAGGGAACGGATACACGGCGCAAGTTTGCGGGTGGAATGCGTACCAAGACCTGCACCGCATTTTCGACCTGAATGGCTCTATTCGCGCCAAGTACCCTGGTACCACCATAACCTTATCGGTCTGCCGTCAACTCAGACAGTTTGCCCATCCCACCGCAAGACATCAGCCAACCGGGCTACCGAGCAACTTTGTTTCCCCTTGCCCGCTTCTTTTTTGTCTTTTTTTCCCTCTTTTCCTTCTGTTGGTTGGAATAAAGAAGCGAGCAAGCCCCAGCCAAGACAACCGGCTCGCATCCCCCTCCCGTCATCTTTCTTGTTACTGTCCACTCTCGCCTCTCTTTTTGTGTCCTCGTCCTACATTGGCAGTGCAACCTCGCCCGTGTTGTGGTTTGCTCGGCGCTGAGCCCTCTACACCTTTGTTGAGTTGCGCTTCTTGAGATCCTTCAACTGCCTGTTACCGGAGATGGGGTGATGAACCCATCTTGAATCACCAGGATGACGAAAGACAAAGTGATGGGTCGCCGCCGAGTCCCCGGTTTCGCTGTAATGCCAATGCCGTCGTCGCATGCGAGGTCGCTCTGCTGCTGTGGCTCTCGGTGGGCATGATTTCCAAGACTCCCAAGACTTCCAAGACCGCATATTCGGCACAGCGAAGCCGGCTTCATTTCCCCCTCGTCAGAGGGACCCGAGTCGCCCAGAAACTCGCGACTCATCAGCCAAGACCATGGCACTGGGGCCAAAAGGCTCGGCTTTTTGCTGGCCGGCCGCTACGAGCATTGGCCAGCGCCCGCCTGGGCAGATTGGTCATGGACGCGCCCCAAAATGAGCAGAGCTCGGCGCTTTCTAGCAGCGCAGCGCAGCGCATCGCATCGCATCGCATCGCGTCGACCATCTTTGTTTATATACGGTGCATTGGCGATGGTGAGTAGACGGTCGCCCTCGCTACAGTGCCCGTAGCTATCTGTACCGCAGACGGGGATCCGTAACGGAGGAGCAAAACCTCCATGCTCCGACGGAGCTGCGACCAAGACGACAGGCAAGCGGCAAATGCCCAGACTCGCAGCGGTCAACGTGGACAATGTATCGGTGCAATGCTGGGCTTGGCGTTTCTCGGCATCCACCCGTGATAAGATTTCGCCAAGACTTCAAAGGCCTCAGAAGGGGGAACACCAACGCTACCTGTCGTCTCGCTGCTGGCATGGACCAGTTCTCTTTCTTGTCCGGCTCTTTTCGTTCCTTAGCTTCTCTTGTCGTGTCTTGTCCTTCTTGACCCTGCTTCCTTGTCTCCTCGCCCATCCCCCATTCCATCCGACTACTTCATATTCTCCTGCTGTCCTCCTCCGCCCGGATGGCCTTCCAACTCGCCAGAGACGCCGTCCTCGACCTTGTCATCGCTTGCGCATTCGCCCTGACGTGAAGCCTCGTGAGCCCCTCCGCCGCGACTCCATCGCCTTCCCAATACCACGAACAAGCTCCGCGCGCTGTAGCATCCAGCACAGCAACCGACCGCAGGCCCCGGATGGACGAGATTGGCGATTGCTGCTGAACCGCCGAGTAAACTGCAAGCAAAGCACGACCTGTGCAGCTTGTAGTTGAATCGGCCTGGCGGCCCAGATCCTTGGTAACCTGGGGATTCATCGTGGCCGCTTGATATCATGTCGTCCCTCGAGGATGCAGAGTCGTTGACTCTCTCCGATACTGATTCGAGTCACCCGTCTTCGTCATCATCGGCCGCTCCTTCGTCAACCGAATCTCTTTCCACCCAGACCCCAACATCTCCAGCCCTGGCGCCCTCGCCAACCGATGATGACCTCGACGATTATCAGACATTTCCTCCAATGACTACTCCCTGGACCGTGCCGATCAGCTGTACATGGACCTATGATGCGGATAGAGTGCCAGAGCCTGGCGCCACAGGTCCTGTTGCGTGGCTCGACCTGGAACCTATCCCTGGAGCCAAGTCACTATCCTGTTATCCTGATGGCATGTTCACGGATGGTCGCACTGGTGTTTTCAGTCCAGCGACATGTCCTCACGGGTGGACAACGGCAGAGCTACGCATAGATACCGATGAGGCCCATGACGATGCAACCACCACGGCTATTTGTTGTTCATCGTAAGTCCTCCATTAGACATGGAATGAATCGCGCTGATCATTGTAGGGCATATTCCTTGGATGGCAACTTGTGCAAGCGATCAGTGCCCACGGTGGTGGCAGTTCCCATCACATACAACCACAGTGCACGTTCATACGACGTTCTATCTGATTCAACAACCACGCTATACAGCGCAACAATTGCTGTATACACAATTCGAGCCCTTTTCAAAGATGGAGACAAAGATGCGTTGGGACTTAAAGACGAGGATGACATTGGCCCTCACCGGCCATCCAAGCCCTTGTCTCTGGCTGCACGCATTGGTATTGGAGTTGGTGTCGGGGTGTTTGTGTTATTTGTTATCGCAGCGATTGCCTACTTCCTCGTGCGCAGAGACCGAGTACGATCAGAGAAGAAGCGGGCACATGAGCTCGACGTTATGCGTGCCAGACATGGCACTGGCGGATTGGGAGACGATTTCTATGCTGCGGCCAACGGACACCACAGGAGAGACAGGAGCCGCCACGGAGAGCCACCCCCTGCATACGAGGCTGCGACAGATTCGACCAGCGTGACGGACAATGACAGTCGCCTGAGCGATGATTTGGCAACGAGGGATGAGGAGCTCAGGGCGTTGCAAGTCCAGAAGGCAGCGATCCAGCGCCGCATCGAAGAGCTGGAGCAGAGCGAATCGAACCCGAACCAGGACCAGGAACAGAACCGGCAGCACTGAAAGGCTGGTGCCTAAAACCGAAGAGAAAGGAGGAGGGTGAGGGATCACGAATTAGACGGGAAACGGCCTACTATACCTCCATATGATACCACTTTGCACGGTCCCAGCGTGTTGCTGAGGACCATTTGTTTTGAGTAATTACCTACAATTGCTGGAGGGATTAAGCGGCTGGGCTACACGGGAAAAGGCACAGGTTAAAACAATTAATTCTCATATTTTTAACTTTCTCTCAATTTGATATCTGTGGTGTTGGTCAGGATGATGAATGTGTGAATGAGAAAACTTTAGCCGTCTTATACAATGCTCACTATATTTCTAGTGTATTAATAAGCTTGAAAATGGATGCCTGTGGATATGTCGAAGATCCTAAACTTGATCAATGAAGCTCTGGGCGTCAAGAGTCATGATGATATCAAACCGCATGGAGACCGCCAATGTCGACGATCCCTCGAAGACGGCCTCACCCAACATTCCTTCCGGAATGTGGCTGCTTTCAGCTCCTTACCCAAAAACACATCCACTGCCAGATCGCGATTGGTTTGCGGTCCTGTAGAGGTTGCAGCAAGGCAACAGAGCAGCTGCGGATTTGACTGGACAATCGGCGCGCGACCCAGACGCATAGGGACGGGTTCCTGGATGGAGGAAGCATTGGGGTCGTCCGTAAGGGGCACGAACCTTGAGACATCTATGATCTGAAGGTTCGCGTATCTAGGCAGCATCTAAACGGGATCCATGGATGGTCATTTGCATGAATTGGGGATTGCTTGGCGTGGGAGTCAACACCCAAGGTTTTGTCTGAAGCAATTCCTTTGTCCTTGTTATTGAGATCAACCTCGTATATACTCTGTAGTGTCCGCTATCGGAATCATTAGTGTGGTCAAGGTTTAAGCTTCTGGCAACTTGATGAATACTATTATCAAGCTTACCTAGGAATAGGCAACCGTTTTGAAACCCAATTAAGTCAATTGAATCTTGACAGCTTTTAGAGACACCTACCTAGATAGAAACATCACGTCATGTTACTCGTTAAAGGTTGCGCTGGAACTTCTTTGACAGGTGCCACGACACGTCTGATCAAGGGTCATTGTCGCCTCCAGGAGCACGGGGCAACTCAGCACAGCTTACCGATCTGGACAGTTAACCAGGTATGGATACCTACTATGGAGCAGCTCGAGCCACGATCAGCTATCAGCCATTCGCATCAGCAACATTTGCCGGGGCAGACAGCCCGTTAGTAGCATGTTAGCATACCTCTGTTCGCCTCGCACACCACACGAGCCGCCCCTGGCAAAGTTGCAGTTCCCTCGCCCGCCAGGGGTCCCCATGCTGCGCTTTCAATTGGCGGTGAGGCATCGAGGGGGTACTTGGTGGCTGCGCGGGAATTGGCTGGCGCCCGAGGTACCCCATGGGATATCCTGAGACGCTGGAGCTGCTTTTTTGGCGCGCGCGGCCCATGGTTTGTTTGTTGTCGACCCCGCCAATGCCCACCTCCTGCGGGCGGGCACCCACTCACTAGACCTGGGCTCACAGAACCTCCATCCCCAAACACCCGCCAGAAACTCATCACCACGCCCCCGGCCTCTTCTCCCCCTTCCCCTTCTCTTCCTCAAGCGCTGAGCGCGTATATCTCTCTCCCATTCCCCCAACTCCACCTCTGGTCGTAGCTACCCTTAGCTTCGTTCATACACAATGAAGGGCGAGGTAAGTCGCATTGCATGTCTTCTCGCCGTGAGACCACTTCTAGCCGGCCAGCTCAGCTGCCAGCAGCTTCCCGCTCCCGGCATGGAGTCGGCTGTTCCACTTGGTGTCCTCTGGCCGGGACCCCTATCGTCCACCGCGACAACCACCAAAAAACGAAGCTCTCGATGCTGATGCTGATGCTTCGTGATCCAGATTCTTCACCTCCACCTGGGCCAGGCTGGTACCCAGCTCGGTAACTCTGCTTGGGAGCTGTACGTCCACCATCACCGCTACCGTCGCCATCGTTCGACCCCCGGCCCCGAAGCTGACCGATATCTTGAATAGCTACCTCCTCGAGCACGGCCTCGGCCCCGATGGTCGTCCCGACCCCAATGCTGGCGATATCGGTGAGGGCGGCTCCTTCGAGACCTTCTTCACTGAGACGAGCAGTGGCAAGCATGTTCCTCGCTCCATCTTTGTCGATCTCGACCCCTCTCCCATTGACGAGATCCGAACTGGCGGTTACCGCCAGCTCTTCCACCCTGAGCTGTTGATCAGCGGCAAGGAAGATGCTGCCAACAACTATGCTCGTGGTCACTACACCATTGGCAAGGAGATGGTCGACAATGTTATGGACCGCATCCGTCGCGTGGCTGGTGAGTTTCGCAAGCCCTGAGGCTGCGCGCCTCCCCCCTAGAATCCCTGCTAAATCGAACGACCAGACAACTGCCACTCTCTCCAGGGCTTCCTGATCTTCCACTCCTTCGGTGGTGGTACTGGTTCCGGCTTCGGTGCTCTCCTCCTCGAGCGCCTCTCTACCGAGTACGGCAAGAAGTCTAAGCTCGAGTTCGCCGTCTACCCTGCTCCCCGAACCTCGACCGCTGTTGTTGAGCCCTACAATGCCGTTCTGTCGACTCACAGCACCATTGAGAACTCTGACTGCACGTTCCTCGTCGACAATGAGGCCGTCTACGACATCTGCCGTCGCAACCTTGACATCCCCCGTCCTTCGTACGAGCACCTGAACCGCCTGATCGCCCAGGTTGTCAGCTCTATCACCTCGTCTCTCCGATTCGATGGCGCCCTGAACGTCGATCTCAACGAATTCCAGACCAACCTGGTTCCTTACCCTCGAATTCACTACCCCCTCATCAGCTACGCTCCTGTCATTTCTTCTGCCAAGAGTGAGCACGAGAGCTTCAAGGTCCACGACCTCACCTTCCAGTGTAAGTGATGATCGCAACTTGACTGTAGACACCAATTGTGCTAACGTTTCCCAGGCTTCGAGCCCAACAACCAGATGGTGGTTTGCGACCCCCGAAACGGCAAGTACATGGCCGTCGCTCTCCTGTACCGTGGCGATGTCGTCCCCCGCGACTGCAACGCTGCCATTGCTGCTCTCAAGGCCAAGGCCTCATTCAACCTTGTCGAGTGGTGCCCTACTGGTTTCAAGCTCGGCATCAACTACCAGAAGCCTATGGCTGTTCCCGCCGCTCCCGAGGATGGTGGTCTTGCTTCCGTCAAGCGATCCGTTTCCATGCTTTCCAACACCACTGCCATCGCCGAGGCCTGGTCGCGTCTTGACTACAAGTTCGACCTCATGCACAGCAAGCGTGCCTTCGTCCACTGGTACGTCGGCGAGGGTATGGAGGAAGGCGAGTTCACCGAGGCCCGTGAGGATCTCGCTGCTCTGGAGAAGGATTACGAGGAGGTTGCTGCCGACTCGTTCGAGCCTGAGGAGGAGGTCGAGTACTAAACCGTCGCATCTTGTGACGAGCTTGTATCACCTATTTCGACTTCTTTCAAGGCGTGTTGAAGCGATGGTCTTGCCAGGGCTCGCGCCTATGGCGATGCAATGTACAGAGAAGAGAGCCGTGGATGATGTTGATTAAGATTCCCGATATTTGTTGTTGGGTGGCACATGGAGGGGGAAGGATGTGTTTACCACCAGAGACCAAGGTTTGGCTCAGGGTATCCCGCTAGCACGTGGTCTTTTTTCTCTTGGAGCCAGGTCCTAATAGACGAGGTTATCCCTTGACGCAATTTGAGTTGGCCCTTATTTCTGATAAAGCAGGCAAGTAAAATCGATGATATCTGTTTCTTCTTTAATGAGAGTAAATTGGAGCATCTCTGACTTGATTGGTGTGAAATGTGGTTGTGCAGAGTTGAGTTTGTTGGTTGGGGGGTATTTGACTATCAACCATCAAGCTGCCGTGATGCCGTTCGCTTGGCAGTTGCTGTTAGTGATATACAACATTTCAGTCAAGGAAAGCGTGTCAGCAAGCACTTGAGTTACAATGCAATAAAAAAGATGCCCAGGATCGTAGCATTAGAAAAGCAAACTTGCTCAATATCAGAACTGAACTCGTGAGCTTGAGGAATATGCACTTCTATCTCATCTTAAGCAACCTTTCCGGCTGTGGCCAAAATTCACAGCACAACTTTTCCGATCCCCGTGCGGGCGCGGGGCCCTTCTCAAACATCCGCTTGCGCACTCAGCGCCCACACAGCCGCTTCTCACCAACTACCCCATCTATGCGTCATCCGCTGTTTAAGAAATCAGCATCAGCTCTTCTTCTTCCACTCGGCAGCTCTCCTGGCGCTTCGATTCTGCGGCTTGCCTCCCTTGGCCTTGGGCTTGCCCTTGTTCTTTCCCTTCTTGCCAAACTTGAGGTCTTTGGGCAGAGCGTCCCTGGATGAAGCACGACGACCTTCAAAAATGACCTGCTCTGGAGTCTTGATCTCATCAAGGGGGTTCGGAACCTCTTCGGAAGAGCCCTTTGAGGGACGCTTTCCGTGACGCTGCTGGATGGCGGCGGAGCGGCCGAGGAGCTTGCCTGTGCGGCCAGCCATGGACTGCTCCTCAGGCGTTGCCTTGTACTTGTACTTCGTGCTCTTGGGTGCGCCGTTGGTGGCCACAGCCTTGGCCTTGGCTCGCTCCTGAGCGAGGGCCGTCTTGCGAGGATCCTTGGCTCGGGTGACACGCAGCTTACGGGGGAGCATGGGAGGGAACTTCTTGTCATCGAGGAGCAGGGCGGCCTCGACATCATTGGCGTCCTACAAATCTTGTTAGCCCTTGTTTCATCCGTGTAAGTGGCAAACTTTGCGGAGACTTACATAAAACTGCACATAGGCGATGCCCTTGCCCACGCGAGTCTTGGAGTCCCGGACAACTCGGACATTTTCGACCTTGCCCTGAGTGCTAAAGGTGCGCCACAGGCCCTCCTCGATATCAGAAGGAGTCTTGTTTCGCTTCTTCTGTGTAGTATCTCCATCGGAGTTGGTGGCGAGGATAGTCTCATCATCAACGAATCCCAAGTTGCCAACAAACACGCACCGGCGGTGGTCTGTGGGACTGGGGTGAGCGACGCTGTCCACCCTCAGGTGTCGGTCAAGCACCTGGGTGCCATTGAGCTTTGCGACGGCCTCCCGGGCAGCCGTGACAGTCGAGTACACGACGTATGCGTTAGCCGACTTGGTCGTGGCGTCCATCAGCGATTTGGTGATGTAGGCCGCACGCTTTGGCAGAGAGCCACCCGCGAATGCGACAGAGCGGAAGCGGATGGACTCAATGGTCTGTGGTGGAGATGCATCCTTTTCCAAGATGGAAGAGAGATGAGCCATGAGCGTCTTCTTGGCCGTCTTGGAGGATATAGCTTCGGTGGAAACGTTGGCAAGGAAGACTGTCCGAGCTGCCTTTTCCAGATCTGAGGACTTGTCTTCCTTGGCGAGTGTCTCGTGGACGGGGATATCGCTCTCATCGCCACTGGCGTTGTCGTCCTCAGCCTCGACCTTCTCACCGTCTTCTTTTGAGGCATCGTTCTTCTGTCGCTTGCCCGCACGCTCAGCCTCCTCCTCTGCAGCAACTTTGCTCAGATAATTGCCCTCGAGATCGTCATTATCATTCTTGCGCTTTCGTTTCCGTTCCTTCTTTTCTTTGCCTTCGGTGGCATCGATGATGGCGTCGAGTTCGGCTGGCGCATCTGTCATGGGTTCGTCTGCACTTTCCGCCTCGTCTTCGTCCCCTTCACCATCCTCCTGGTCTGAGGCCTCAGAGCCTTGCTCGTCTTCGTCATCATCATCCTCCCCATAGCTCAGCTCTTCACTGATTTCCGAGAGCACTTCATCGTCCTCTTCGTCATCCTCATCGTTCTCCTCCAAGACTACCTTTGGTTTGGGCTCTTCTCGGGGCTTCTGCTCTAACAATGCCGAGTATCTTGACTTGGCGGGAGCCTTGGTAGGACCGGACTATAATTGATCAGCTAGGAGGGCAGAGAAGACAACGATGTCGCAGAACTTACGCTGGCCGCAAACAGAGCGTCGAGTGTGGGGTCCACAGCCTTGGAAGAGGCCGTCAAGCCCTTTGCGCTGCTTCAGTCAGGATTTTCCATTGTTTGCATGAGACGAGGAATGGCAGAAGAACTCACCCTTTAGCCATGGTATCGGAAACTTGTTTTCTGGCAGAATCGGCCAACTCGCTAACCTGCTGCAAAAAAAAAAGTGCCAGCCTCTGGATCGCGATAAGAAAAAGGTACAGAAAAAGTCCAGCTCCAGAGGGTCCACATGAACTGAACCTTTGGGTGGGCGTGGATTTGGAGTGCGCCGGAAGCCTTGCACTGACCGGAACAATGCGTCATTGGCCTGAATCGGGTGCTCCATCATGGCACACCCCCCGAGGCAAGTTTCTGCCGTGGACGACCGCTTTTGCCCCGTCATTCTCAGCCCGCTCTCGGTTTTCCTCTGGCGACTGGCGCAGGCCCTGGCCCCCCAGCGCAAACCGGCACCGTCCACCATCCATCTCCGTCCTCTCTCTGTCCCCTCCTCTCAACCGTCCGTCACCGGAAGCCTTTGGCCTTGTCTTGTCAAGCACCTCTCGCGTCTTCCATGCCGCAGAAAGACAAAGGCTGTTTCAATCAGCTTCGCTTTAGCTCGGCTTTGCCTCGTCAAGTCCACCCTTCACGACACCCGATCCCCAATCACCCAGCTGCCGTTCCTCATCACTCGTCTCCACGGTCGCGCTGCTCCGACCTACCTGTCGATCACCACCACCACTCTTCTGCACCCGATACTGCAAGCCTACCTACTATCTCCATTGAACAAGGCCATAGACACGTAATCGCGTCTTTCAACTACCATGGCGGCGACCGCTTCGGCCCCCCCGCCCCTCTCCTCACCCGCAGTTGGGGTTGTTGATCATGAGGACAGCAACATCTCCAGTCCTCTCAGCGAGGTTGACACCAAGGACGACAACGACGAGGAAATTGAACACATGCATCTTGACAATGACGACGAAGATAGCACCATGCCGAGTCCCAAGAAGAAGCCCCATGCCACGTCCGATTCTGACAGCGTCCTCTCCGACGCCCACACCTCGGACGGCAACGATACCGAGGCAGAAACTGAGCGCCTCTACGACACTCCGAGGCACCAGCGACAGAGGGACGTCGTTGTAGACCAATTCAACGAGGGCCAAGTCTTTGAACACACCCCGAGCAAGCTCCGAAGAACCGCCAACCTAGACGACCATCACGACGACGAGTCCACCATGGGAGATGACGCCTCTATAGGCTCCCCAACAATCGGAATAGAATCCCCATCGAAACCTGCGACAAAGCACGACGCGGCATTGGAAGATGACCATAAGAATGGCTCCCAAGACCGTAAGCGAAAGCGCTCACCAGCCGCCGATCAATCAGAAACCGAGCAGCCACTTAGGAAGCGAACCAGCTCGGTACCAGCGGTTGATACAGAGACTCCCCAGCAAGCCGAGGACACCATCATGCACGAAGATGAACCAATTCTAGCCAACGAGAGTAGTGGCACGCAAACTCCTGCTGAAGAGGTAGATGTCTCTCCACGAAAGAAGTCCACAGCTCGCGAGGATGGGGCGATAGAGCGCACAACTCGCGCGACAAAGAAGGGAACACGCGGATCAAAACGCAAAGCGGCAGCCGCCACGGAGGCCGATCATGATACAGACAATGGCAGCCATGACGGGGCCCGCGATAGTGCTCGGGGGACTGACGTCGAGCAACATGGAGAGGAGTTGGAGGCCGATGTAGACGAAGAGGTTGACGCAGCTACTGCGCACGATGAAGAGAGTAAGGATCGCCCGGTCAACACTCCCAAATCGGTTGACCATACTCACCCAGCGACAGTGGAGCGAAAACATGCCGCGTTTAAGGATTGGACACATATCGAGGAGATGTTTGGGGTATTCAGAGACAGGTAGGCTTCGGCTCATCATCTTTGGTAGATTGCGCTGACACCATCCAGACTGTATAAGGACCGGCTTCAACGGCTCGAGGAAGAGGAGCAGTCCCTCATCGCCAGCGTCCCAACACACCCTGAGTACCTTAACATGAAGCAGTGCCTGGATGACCGGTTGGAGCAGAAGCTCCGAGAGATCAACAATGAGCTCGAGTATCGCGTCAAGGCACATGAGAGGCGCGCGGTTGCTCAGCGAGCTCAAGTTTGGGGCCAATACTATCAAGCAGTACGAGAGAAGCGAGAAAAGACTTTGGAAGCTCTCAACCAGGAGTGGTACGACATTCAAACAGCGAGGCGAAGCGCCCACAGCTTGCAAGACTGCGGCTTGCTCTTCCCCAAGGATCCTGCGCAGCGAGTACGGAATGCCATCGCCTACAACACCGAGGTTTCGACTTTGGCCAGCATTGCCAAGTATGAAGGATTCCCTGCGGGGCCAGAAATGACGGGTGCATCCCCCTCAGAACTTGATGATGACCTGGCTGCCATTGAGGTATGTTGACAAAGTCATGTCAACTCCCCGAGACTGCTGAGCTGACTTGTGTAAGCGAGCGAAACGAGCCCGGCAAAAGCCACCCCAACAGCGACGCGACGAGTACTATACGCCACCATTCGATCGCCTTGGTCCTGCGGGTGAGCAATTCCTCCGGGAGACGCCGTGGGCCAACCCAAACCACCTGGCCCACAAGATATATCCGACACCAGCAGCAGCGGTTGAAGGACAAGTGGAGAATGCGGTCAGTCGTGCAGTACCGCAGGGCCAGATCCCGGCTGCTGTGGATATCAAGTCCAACCTGAACACCGCTCATCCTAAGCAACACTCACCTTCATTGTCGAACCGGTTGTCAGAATCCCCCGAGTTGACACGGACAATGATCAACTCAGCTCATAACCCAATGAAACGAGTTGGCAGCCTCTCGAGTGTAAGCCGGGGGTCGAAAGCAGCCGCAGCTTGAGTAATTGATTGCACAGATTAGTGCATTTCAGCTCATCCCTATTATAGGACTTGTTAGGAAAGGATGGAGTATATTGCTTTTGTACTCGTTTTGTGATACCCATGGAAAACAATCGGCCGAAGCTCGGATGTATTCGATTTTCCTTTTTCTGTCTGGACTCGAACATGGTTAGAGCATTGGGTGTGTCTACGGTGGACAGCGCGGTTCTTTTGACGACGGTTGGAGAGGGGCAGAATCTTGGTGGCAGCGGGCGAGGGCTCGCGGGCTTCAAGAACTATTGTACAGTGGTCGTTTATTCATACATGTTGCGCAGAAGAGTTCGCCAACGTGTTGTACAGGAAGGTTCTGGGGTTATAACAGGCGTTCTGTGTGGCAGGTAGCATGAATGGCATAGCTGCTTTGGTGTTCTTCCTCCTTTTAACTTCTCCAATGCTTTGATTTGCAACCTTGATCTAAGAGATGATTCCCTAGACATCCGGCCTATCATATGTAGAATTTACTTGGAGGCGGCGGGTTTCCTAGGCACATCAGGGACCTTGACATCTTCAAAGTTATCCTGGCCAACGGCGTTGAGGGTATAGTAATCTGGGCAGTGTAAGCGCGTGGCGGTGTCATAGAGGCGTCTCGTCGTACAGATGGCTCCAACAACGGTCAAGAGGCCAAGACCGGTGACTGCGTTCTTGAAAAGATAAGGTCGTCGGGCTCGAACGAGGGCAGGGCCTTGTCGCAGGCGGCGATCGTAGTATGTCGATTGCGGGCTGGTTCGGAGGTCATGATCAGTCCACTATGCGCAATAATGTAGAGCCTGAATGAACAAACCTGGGAGGCATTTTGGAGATGGGAAAGATCAGCACGAGAATAATTCAAGAGCAGAGAAAGTAGAAGCCAGACAAATTGACAATTGCTGGATTATCAGTCGGCACCACGCTTCAGGAGTGTCGATGCGCCAGAGTCACTTCAATGGAAGATCTTTGCGGCTGAACCTCGGCTAGAGGCACACCTGTCGTGACGTCTGAGGTACCTTCCCTCCTGGTGGAGCTAAAGCGTGCGTTGCAAGGGTCTGTTCCACGTCCCGTCTTCTTTACTTCCCGCGTCGTCGCCAAAACTTGGAGCCCAGCTTCTACATTGTTCGCCCTTTGTAACAAAGACGACGACGCGCAGCGCACGCCCAGGAAGCCGATGCGCCGCGAATGAACAGCCCTGCGACACCGGATATTCGATACTGGACCTCTGTTTCCTACTTTGCTGATGCTGGGCCTTTGATGCGGAGGATGCCAAAAAGTACACAACTGGCAAGCTCAGCAGCCTAGTCGCGCGACCACCCTCCAAGAGCCGCATTGCCATCCTCACAGCTTCCGCCGTTGCTGCCATCGCCCACTCCTCTCCAGCTCATGGTATCCTTTTCGTCCAGTCATAGCTAGACCTTTGGTTCTCTCCCTGCTCCCATTCTTGCCGACCGAAGACATTCAGTAAACAACCATGGCTGCGAATCTGTCAGTGTCGGACCAGATCCGGCAGCTCAACGATGCCCGAAAACTCGTCCTGGGAGACGTCAAATACTATCCAAGCATCGTCAGGGGAATCCTCCCCATCATTGGACCGAACGCGGCGATCGAACTCAGACGATGGGGCGCCGAATTCCTCGCCGAGGCCTTTGCGACGCCTGCGCTACCGAACGGAGAGAAGGAGACGATGCAGCCCTACGTTTTAACGACATTAGAATCGATGATCGAGAATGATCGAGAAGACCCCCAAGTTATTCGGAGCGTGATCCAATGCGCCGCCAGCATCTATCCGCTGGCCTTGAGGTGGATGTACGTCCACACTCCCCGACCTTGTACAGGCCAATACTAATGTTTGCGATGCAGTATAAATAACAGCTACGATACAATCACGTGGCAGAGAATGGTGGCGATCAAGCAGAAGATTCTACGGATATGGGACGGTGCAGCCCCTTCCGTGAGGATCTGCTGCATCAAGTTTGCGCAACGTGTGGTTTTGGCGCAGAGTGTCGCTTCTGGTGCTGAGCTCAGAGTATGGTTTCTAGAGACTAGTTCGCACAGGATATCGCTAACATATACCAGTATGGTGGCACACTCGACGTCTCCTTGGATAAAGTCCCCCCGGGCCACCAGTCCCTCGACCCCCGGAATTTAGAGGCAGAAGCATCAGGACTCCTCGACCGAATGCTCATAGTGCTTCAAGAGAGCAGGTGAGAGTGACGGTAACACAGACTCCGGTCTCGGCAACTGACTTGTGAACTGTAGTGATGCATTGGTCGTAGATGCGACGCTCAACTGCTTGTCCATTCTCGTGAGAACGCGCCCGGCAACTTCGAATCGAGTTGTCAATGCTCTTCTCAACTTCAACCCTCTTAAACTCGCAAACTCACCCCTCACACCTAGAACTCGCGTCATGATGAAATCGATGGAGAAGACAAGTCGACTGCTCTTGATCCACCTGATGAAGCGAGATCCGCACAACCCGATGACACCCAGGATCCAGCAGCACGTAGAGCGCATGATGCGCACCATGGCAGAGATATTCGACGACTCGGGAAGGAAACGACCTCTCGCGGCACAGCACCATGACGGATATGATGCCAAACGACAACGGCTAACCCCCGCTCAGATCCAGGTTCCCCCGTTGGGTCCTGGCACGCACAGCCTGGCAGATGTGTTCACATTGATCGATAATGACGCTCTACGGAACTTTGACATCTTTCAGGTCCCAGCACCAATGGTGGCCAAGATCGCAGTCACGACGCTTGCGAGTATCGATCAGCAAGTGTTGGCCAGGGCGGTTGATGGCATTCGTGGACGTCTGGACGCCCTTGCCAGTGCCCCAGCTCCCGAATTAAACCCCAATACCGCCCCGCTGGGTGTGGAAGAGGATGATGATGACTACGAGCCCGACTTTTACCAGGCTGAGGATACAGAACAAATCCTCAACAAGCTAGATAGCTCTCCTGTTCACGATGTGTCATCGGGTCTAGAGGACAGCCTTGCTTTGAAGTCGTTCCACCTTCACCAACCTCAGGCACTGACACCAGAAACGGCTCTGACAGCGGGCAACGGGACCGTGACAAGGGTGATTGAGATGATGAAATCTTTAGAGGACCCCTCAAAGAAGAGCAAGGCTGGCTTCAGTAGGCTAGCTGCCAGTTCTGGAAACCGAGACTCGTGGATGACAATACTAGCGCGACTGGCGACGCGGTCAGTGGCTGGCCTCGAGGAGGTATCTGTTAAGGATGAAGGTGACCCATCAGCACCGCAATCCCTTAGCAGTAACATCCGCGACGTGCTCTATGCCTATGTGATGGAGGACTTCCGAAAACACATCGACGTGGCGGTCTCGTGGCTATGTGAAGAGTGGTACAACGACAAGCTACAGCAGAAGTCGGGTGGTGATCGAGTGCTGCACTACGAAAAGTGCTGCCTGCGGTTGATTGATGGGTTCTTGCCATATCTGAACGCCCAGGACAAGGTGCTGACGCGATTCCTGAGTGAGATTCCGGAGCTGAATCGGAATGTTCTATCTCGGGTGAAGCACATGTGCCGCGATCCCAGTATCGTTCAGTTGGCCCTAACGAGCCTACTCTACTTGGTCATGATGCGACCGCCTGTCAAGGAGATTGCTCTGGATACGGTGCAGGATATTTGGACCGAATGTAAGTTGAATGTGTCTCCCGTCCAGTGACATATGCTGACACGTTTTTAGTCGAGGAGGCAAGGCCTATGGCGGGCAAGTATCTGTCCAAGTATAGACCTGCGTTTATGGAGGCGGCGCGGGATGCAGCTGGCGACAACGCTGGCCAGGCGACAGCACCAGCCATTGCAGCTTGAGGCCATATGGTGTGAAACAGCCGTGGCGTAAGATGAGGAAATTTGGCGATAAAAGTGCAAGGTGGCTGCGGACGATGCTTTCGGATTGTATTAAAATGTAAAGGCTACGCTACAGACGACGGAATTGGGTGGTCATGATGAGCGGCCGGTGGTGGGACATGGCTCGCTTTCGGAGCACCCATACGGATGGATACACATCAACTATAAACAAAGAGGGCGGGTCGTCGAAAACTGGCCCAAAAAACAAGGGCATTCATTGGGAGGCGTTTTAAGGGGCAACGATGCTGCACACACATAACATAGGCTGGGTCTAGAGATGATGGACAGGAAAGGACAGGACAGGGAACAGCCAGATACCTCACTGTCGGGCTGTATGATTATTGTATCAAGTGGCTGCAAAAGAATTGAACCAGGGGCGAGCATCTTTCGATGCAAGCCGAGCACGGATACGTGATGTGCGAATGGATGCGGGCACAGATCAGGGATATTGATGTGTATCACGACATGGATGAGATGAGTTTGAGCAAGTAATGGGAGGAGAAATTGATGGGCTACGAAGCCTAGTTGTCATAATTGGCGTGACAGGTTTCTATTCTCAGAAGCAGATTGTTGTAGAATGAGATGAATGAATGGTTCTCAAGGCCTCGTTGAGGCCAAGCGAGTAAAGATAAAGAGATAATGATACGAGACATGAGCATTCTAAATAAAGCCTTGGCGTTCAGAATCCAGTTGAGCAAGGCTGACAGTCGTATCATTGCGATGCGTATTAGCAGCCTAGGCTCCAAGAAATGCAATTTAGGGATCAGGTGTTGGTTGGGACATTGACGGAAATACGGATAGGAATGAAGGTCATGATGCATGGCGGGTTGAAGCCTAGACAGAAGGGACCATTATCGTCATGCCGCTTCCAGCCCATCTCTTAGTGACAGTTCAGCCTCAACTGGGCATTCCTGGAATTCCTATCTAAAGGTG
Source organism: Fusarium euwallaceae (assembly GCA_002168265.2). Taxonomy (NCBI): domain Eukaryota; kingdom Fungi; phylum Ascomycota; class Sordariomycetes; order Hypocreales; family Nectriaceae; genus Fusarium; species Fusarium euwallaceae. The sequence goes on from NHTE02000041.1 coordinate 2,821,665, forward strand.
CATGAGAGATGAGATTCCTGGTGCTCGACTGTGATACAAGGCCCTTGGCGGCCGAGCCGGGCCATGCCTCCAGCCGGGAACCCCTGCAGACTCACCGGAGCACCCTTGGTCTTCACCCAAGGGTTCCATTCAGGTGTAAACATGGGTTGCATGTTTTGGGAAATCCCGTCATGCCCCGGAATCTCATGTTGCTGTGGCATCAGCGTCTAGAGTTTCAACCTGAAGGTCCGTGACGTCGGCCCCCCCCCAGACCCAGGGCGGGATTGATTAGCTATTCTATGCTCATGCTCAAATCTTACATTCTCTCTTCTTTCATCTTCCATCCCCCTGGTCGCTGTAGCACGGAATACGCATATTTGCTTCTTCTTCTGCTTTCATCTCGCGATTTCCACCCACCGCTGAGAAAAGCCTGGCCGATCAAATCTCTACTCCGGACGTCCCATTAAACAGGAGTCGAAAAGAAGCCGTGAGCGGGCCCCGGGAGCGAGTGTCCGTCAAACCAAGCCAGTTTTATTGCGGGATTGGATACGGACCATCCTCCACTTACCCGTCGATCCATTCAACGCGGCGTCCTTCCAACGGCGGGCGGCGGTGACGGCAGAACGGGGGACCAGCGGGAGAGCCACCTCAGCGAGCGGGAGCCAACCCAAGATTGAACGCCAGTCAGCCAGCGTAACCCAGCCAGAGCCAGAGGGCCCGAACTAACAGCCCAGGCATAAGCCCAGCCATCCCTCCCCTCCCTTGAGAGGGAAAAAAAAAACAAAGAAAAAAAAAGAGGCGAAGGCTGTGCGTGTGTTTACTTGGCGATTAATCTATTGTACTGCGCTGGTCGACGCTTACGCCGGGGAGAAGCTTGCTTGCCTGTTTGCCTGCTTTGTCCAATCCTCCTCCTCCCTTTTTCGCAACTTTACCCAACAACAACAACATCAACATCAACAACACGCCCCCCTCCCCTCCCCTTCCGCCTCTTGTCCCGGTGCAATGCGGAATCGCCTGCACAAAAAGGAATTTTCCATTCACAAGGACGCTGTCAACGGTACGTACGTACGCATGTCGCGCAGAGGATGCTCAGATATTAGAGTCTTTACCCATTTTCGATCCAATATTCAGCTGCATCTCTTGATGCCGCCCCATCTTTGAAACAGCTCCCCACATCTTGACGGGGCGCATCTGCATTCCCTCCGTCCCGACCTGCCCGTCCAATGTTTTCTCACCCTCAGCCCTCAGCCTCACTCACTCACTTGACTCCCGCAAAAACTCTTTCCACTCCTCCGCATGAATCTCGGCCGTCGAAAAAAACTTGACGCTAATCTCATCCACTCTCTCTCCAGCCGCCGCCTCCCTCGCCGCCAGATTCACCGAACTACATGCTCCCGCAGAGAAGGAAAAGACCTTGACGCCCGCCTCTACCGGCTCCATCAACAGCATGAAAGGCCGGAGCCCTGCGACCTACAAGCCGGCAGTCGCCAGGTCGAGCACTATCCGAAGCGTACCCAGTTTCGAGGGCTCCGAGTCAAGCCCCGACAGCAAGCACAGCGCCTTTTCAAGTAGTGTCAACAGCACCGCCAGCGCCATGTCCAACAACCCCGAGCCGAACCACCACGCCCAGACCCCCATCAAGGCCAAGGCCGACCCAAACAACACTTCAACCACACCCTCTCGCTGGAGCACAGGCGCGCCGCGAGTAGTAGAACCTACACCGGAACCAGATCATTCCACAATGCCAGACGGACCCGATCACGCGGACGGTCAATGGGACTCGACAATCGGCAAGGCGGGTTTGGGCAAGACTGGGCGTGTTATCAACAAGCTCGTCAGCGACAATGAATCCCTCAAGCGAGATATCCAGATCGAGCGCCTGAAAGCCGACGAGGCTAAGCAGGCTGCGAAGCTGGTTGAGGATAAGATGGAGCGCATCGTCAGCGACTATGAGAGCCGACTCCTTGAGGCCAACGTCACAAAGACTCTGCTGGCCCGCAAAGAACGCCAGGTCGAATCGCTAACAGCTACCGTCGACCTCGAAAAGAAGAAGACAGTCAGTGCTCTGGAGCGGGAAAGAACCTGGAAGGGGGAAATGGAGAAGACAAGGAAGGAGACAACAGTCCAGGTCGAAGAGGCAACAAATTATGCGCAGCTGATGGAAGGCCGATACAACGCCATCTCTTCACACTGGCGGGATCAAGGCGACGAGGTGAAGCGGGCCGTTTCCAAAATGAAGACCGAGATCGACGAACTAAACGAAGAGCGACGGAAAGACGACGACAAGATACAGACACTGAAGGACCTCTGCGACCAACAAGACAGCAACATCAAGCAGCTTCGGCATGAAAAGGAGGAGATCGCCCGCATGTTTGAAGAGTATAAGAAGGCTCAAGAGGACGCGCTCAAGGACATCAAGACCAACGCTAGGAAGCGAGAGGATGAGCAAGAGCGCCTATTAGAGCAGTCGAGAGAGGCTCTCGCCAAGCTAAAGTGGGCGTTGAACGTCAAGGAGAACGTCAAAGGCGCGCAATGATTGATTTCAGCCCCGCGCATGTCGTGAGAGGTTACCAGCCTCTCGTTTCCACTCCATACTCGGATCAGGTCGAACAAAGAGATTGACTTGACCTCCCACTGAGCCCAACCACTACGAGGCTCTGTCAGCACCCATCTCGTCCTACCGCTTACTCCAGTTACCTCTCTCCTCTTGATGCTTCATTAACAGCTCCTCGATTTCACGTCTATGAACACTGTCACGACCACTGCTGCCTTGATACCACTCATTGTATACCTTGTTGTTACTGTTTGTTTGTTTGTTTCTTTCTTCACTTCAGATAGATGGACTGGACATTTACCTACTGGATATGGCTTTGTTTTTCTCCCCAGTCTCACCACGACTTGCCCTTGGGGCCTTGGGGGCTGGCAGGGAATAGGCGCTACTGGCGTTGGGCGTGCCCTCTCTGGCACTTGGAAGTTTGGTGCCACTCTGCTCAGCTCAGGTGGCTCGTTGGAATGAATTCGGATATTTGCCCTACTTTGAGGGAAAACGCGGACTCGGGGAAAATAGAAAAAGAATGGAACCTGGGATTTTTTCTTAGAGGCGGCTGATGAAGAGGACAACCCGAGGCAAAGGGTTGGTTAAGCCAGCTGTTCTTGTCCAAGCTTGGGAAGACGTCGGATACCCAACCCAAGCAGCCAATGAATATATTATTTGGGCGCGCATTGCTTTCGGATCCATGCATGTTAAGGCCGGTTGTCCCTCTTTATTTGCAAGATTGCTTACTGGCCTGTTCATATGTTGAGATCCGGTTCAGCCACCGCTCACGACCCAAACCACCCAGTCCATAGTAACTTAATCACAACTATAGTAATAATAATACTTAGAAGAGATGAGATTTTTCTATTATATTAGCTTTTATGATATGTTTACCTTATCTCTCCTTATTTATCGGTCCGTGATTCACTGCCATAGCTCCTCAAGTCACAGTTGTGAAGGCCGATACCGCACGGTCTACCAGTGTTTGTCACTTGCCAACAACTGCCCACGGGAAGGTGCATAGGAGAAGAATTTTATGCGCCTTCCTTCTTTCTACCTGACTGGTCAGGCAACCCCTCTTCTTTTGTTTTTAAACTTGTTACTGCGAGAAATCTTCGCCTCCTTCTAAATATCGCCTCCCCTTGCAAACCCAAGCCCATCAACAAAAAGGACCGCTTTCTATTGAGTTCTCGATATTGCGGCGGATTACATCTCGAGGGATCTTCTCTGACTTTCTTGATCTTCCTTCGAGGACAGCTTCTTTTCTTCTGATTGCCCCGTTATCCCGCACCGGTCGGCGTCGCGCTCCTCCTTCTCCGTTCTTTCTACGAGACCTTCGAACCTTGACTCGGGAACAAGCAATACCTTGACTTCGGTCATATCGCCGGTTACTTATCCCTGTCGATTTTGTATTATTCGCGGGACCCGAGTCCTCGTACTGCCTTATCCGACTGAGTGATCTTGGACTCAAGCCTGCGATCCCCTCCTCGATTCACCCTCTACACCGCGTCCTTTCAAAGATCTTCTAGTACTAGGGCTATTACAAAGTCGCCTTGTAAGTAAGAGGTGTGTGGTGGCTCGCCCGTTGGTTAATCTCTTTACCTAGCACGTATTTAGTCGCATTACTCTCCCCGGCTCATTAACTACACTGTATTCTAGGTGGCCCTGCGACGGAGAGGAAGGACATGCCATTTGCTACTGTCTTCTAGAGTCTGTTGCATTTGATTTCGACTACCGGGAACGATTGTTTGCCATATACTTCGTATTGATCTAGGTGTGTTTATCTAAACGGTTCTCAATTCTCAACGGTTGCGAATGTACTGACCCTATTACTCAAGAAACCCACCCGAACTCGGCATTTCAATCAAGGATGCAACAGTAACCATGGCAGGCTTTATCGAATTTTACATCTCGTGCAACCCTCCGTTGTTACCTGAAGGAGTTTCCTTGGTCATGACAGACCTGCAAGGTGCTCTAGGCCCTTCTGTAAGTTAGGTGGGCGTGAAAAGGAAATATCCCAGCTCTGATAATTACTTCGCAGAAAGTTATCGAGATTCTCTATGACCCCGAAGTGCCGTGGTTCAAGGTCATCGCCTATGTCGAGTACCAAGCCGAGATACTTCGATGGATGCAGTCTCGATTGGAACAGCTACTCGAAGAAGAAGCCGGTGCCATTGACGAAGACGCTGATCAAGAAGCCGAGCTCGACATTGAAGGACCAAAAGCTCAGCCAGATTTGGAGATCCTGACAGACAAGCCTCACATCATTTCATGGCCGGTGTACGCTGAGGGATTAGAGAACAGGGTGAGAAAGTACGACACCTTCCGGTTCCCCCAACACATCCAAGAACTCCCCCACAAAACAATATGGAGGGGCCTCGAAAGTGCCGAAGGCACTACCATCTCGGATTTGACCTCCAAGTTCGACATCTTGTGGCCAGCCTTAGATTCCAAGGCCAGCTTGCGAAAGCTCGAGGAGCCTGGCAACCTCCAGGTGACATACAACTGCACCGAGACTCTGGCCTACATTGGAACCGAAAGTGATGCACAGGCCCTGGGAACTGTGGTACAGAAGCTTGACACGCTCCTGAGCTTTATGGTAATTCTCGGCTTCTTCCCATCTCAAACAGGATTTCTAACAATCTCAGGATGCCCCCTTCACCAAGGAATCCCATCTGATACTCGCAGAAGCGGCGCGCCCATTTCGAGTTTCGTACCGGTGTCTAACACATACCGGTCTTTCGAATTTGACATACATGGACCCCACCATCACTTTCGGAGCTGATCGAGAGCGAAAGCTGATCGAAGAGGCCGCATCTTTGAGGGTTGTTACGGCAGATGCCAGGGGCCGCTTGAGTCTCGACCCGACCGTGTACCCCTTGGAGCCCAAACTAGCCAAAGATCCAAAGTTAGGATTCCGCCCATTTGCTCAATATGAGTACAAGAACAAATGCCCCGATGCTTCGGCTTCAACAGAGATTCGGAGTGTCCATCAGACCCGTCGACAGCAACAGGTGCCCAAGAAATCCGCACAGCCCTCTCCGAAGACCGCCAAGACGACCAAAGCAACGAGCAGAATCTCAAAGAGACTTGTTGAAGTCGAGAACGAACGAAACGATTCCGAGATGCCCAGCAGTTCTACGACAGGCAAGGACAACGTACAGAAGGAGGCTGAGTTGGAGGGAATCCTCTTCTCAGGGTTACAAGGCGATTCATGGCAGGGCTCGAGGTCACCTCTTCCAACCGAAACGTCAGTGGCGAATTGGATCGACGGAATCGTGTTTGATGATGCTGCAGAGAGTCAAGAGCTGATCCCCGGTCTTTCAGAGGGAAAGGGGGTTCGGGGCGAGACCACCCCTGACATGACTGGCTCATTCATGACGCTCGCTGGCGGTGCGCTTCTTGACCTAGGGTCAGAAGGTTCCCAGTCTGGCCTTGAACAAATTCCCAAAAATAGCGAGACACAGCACTTGGAACTGCTGAGTTTGGAAGAAACGGCGCCCCCTCACCAACCCATTAGCGCTCAAACGCCAAAGCTGAGTCCCGGAGACGATTCTATCCCGAATTTATTGGATTCAGAGTCCCCTCAGAAGATTTTCCATGGGATGTTTGCTCCTGTCGACCTCTTTTCCCTCGAGATGGAAGGTGGCATGAATCAAGCTGGCAACACACATGAGCAGCAGAAAACACTGCAGCCAGGGGAGAATTTGATGGACTATCTCGACTGCCATGTCCATACGCCTGCCCTGATGGATCGCATAGATAGGGACAAGCAGAAGTCTCAATCTAGGAAGGAAAACAAGTCGGCGACAGGTGGCAGTTCCGGCGTGGTATTTGGGAAGCAGGGAGACACTACCAAAGAAATCTTCCAGACCATGAGGCAGAAGGCAGCCCCCCGTCCTACCTGGGCTGATATCGCTTCGAAGAAGAAACCTATGGAAATGAAAAACGAGGAGGCTCCTTTTGGTCAAAACATTCGGGTTACGACTGTCCCAGCGATTCCCAAGCCTGCAGGCTCAGATCAGAAGGAGAATGCCACTCTTATCAACACCGTGGGATCTCAAACATTGGTAAAATCCGAGCCTCCATCCAGAAACGATGGTCCATCTAGAGGGATGAGCCTAGGATTGGAGACAGTTTCAGGAGATACCTGCCTACCAGCCAGTGCCACACGAACTGTGCCAGGGATGGACCCGGTGACGCCAGATTTCATGGAGAGCATCGATGTGGTTGCAAAGGCTGAAGAAAAACTTCAGGAACTGGTGAAGATCTTACAAGTCACGCCTGGTCTGATTCGTCTAGAAGCAAAGTTTGGCAGGGTGTGCTTCAAGAATCAGCCGCCATCCTTGGTCAACATTGGGCAAGGCCCTGCCTGGTCATCGGAATCAGTGTTGGAGAGACTCAACAGCAACGAGCCTGGTAATCAGGGAACCGTTGGATTCTACACGATTCTCACAACCAATGGAGCGGAAGCTGATCTGCTTTCGCAGCTAACTGCTGGTAAGACTTCATGGATGCTCAGCGAAACCCAGGTCTACTATGAAATTGTGTGCAAATCTCACAACGGGGCGACTCCCATTGTGGTAAAGGTGGACGCCAATACCTTCGAGTACGAATGCCTCCCCGCGACTCAGGAGCTGTCTCAGCTTTATGTCCATTGCGCCAAACGGGCTTGGGATGTCAAGTTTGCGATTAGCCGGATTGACTTGGAAGCGGTACCTGAAGCCTTCAAGCTATTTGCAGAGGCGTTGGTTCACTCGATGAGTATTTCGTAAGTTTGGTGAGCCTTATTCAAGAAATTCGGCAATTAGGCTAACTCTTGTAAAGGACAAAGAAGACGGGGGAGATCGAGATCGAGATCAAGGCCGACCAGGATGCCGGGTATGGATGGCAAATTGAGAGAATCAATATTCGACACCTAGCAAAGTATCGCAATGGACCCAAGAGCCGAAGCTATTTGACGATCACAATGACACGTATCGTCAAGAAGTTTCCAAGCACGTCAAACAAGCCGAAGATGATATTCCGAGGTCAAACAGTTCCCGCGACGCCACCTGGGAAGGGATCACCCACACAGTGGTTCGAGGCTCACATTTCCTCTACACGGGCAGAGGAAATCTTTAAGGAAAACTTGAGCCTGGAGTTTGGTGAGAAGACGCGTTGGACGGCTGAAAAGCTCATGGAAGATGGTGTTTTGTCGGCACTCTGCGAGCCGGCGTTGAGAATGGCCACCAAAATGGACCACATTGGCGAGTCGAACAGCACCTCGCAGGGTTTCCGAACAACTGGAAGACAGGCATACGGTACTATTGACAGCACCAGGGATGGGAAGCAAGAGTACCAGTTCTGGTAATGAATTGATGGATGGCGTGGATGTTTGTGTCAGGGTGTAGGGTGGAAGTGGAACACGACGGTATGCGGATTGTTTATTTTGTATGGAATGGTTTTATGGGGATATGGTAAGTGGTTGATTTGATTTGATTTGATTTGGCGGATATGGAAAGGAAACGGATAACTCGTTGAGGCATGAGCTTGGTCAAGCCTGTCTAGCTATGAAAGATATGCTGGTCCGTGTTTAGAGACACGGGGAGGGATGAGATAGACGAGTTGGTAGAAAATATCACGATCCTTGTTAGAGGTTCCCCTCAGTACGTATCGCCAAGGCGCCATGTCCATGGATGGATGTTAGCTGTTTGATTTAATTAATGCTGACTCTGATTAGGCTCATTTGGGGTTAAATGCCGATGCAAAAGAGAATTTGTCGGTGTTTAATTATTGATAATCAAGTCTTTGTCGCCGAGTTTCTCATGGATGGTGGTTTAGAGTTATCCATCCAGATATCTTTAGCTGTTGTGCTGCGCCGCATACCAACCGCGGCCCGACCGGTCCACGCGAAGCAGCGGTGACGTTCGTTGTAAAGGACGGACATGACATCTCTGAAAGCTTCAACTACGTAGGCGATAACTCGATACAAGGAGATTCAATTGGATGAGGTACTGTGGGCTCTATGCTGCTTTTTTTTTTTTTGCGGTGAAGCCGAGATGATGAGAGTTCTTGCAGAAGAATCTCGGGACCGAGGGTTCAAGTTTAACTGCAAGTTTTACGAATTACTGCAACAAGTGACACCATGTTTCACAGAAAAAAAAAAAGAAAAAAGCTGCACCCCCAAAAAATCCTATCGGCCGAGCCGAACGATGGGATGGGATTTTCTAAATTCCCCACTGATGTCAACTGCCGCAGGGCGCGCCTCCGCCTCCGCCTCCGCCGCCGGACAATAAAATCCCACACACGCCCAACGGTGCGGCGGCGGGTTGACAGGATTTGGATTCTCCACTCCCCCCCCGGCCCGTGCCGTCGGTTTCGCCGTTTTTTTCGCACGCCACGAGGGGAGGATGCGAGGGAAACAACGGACGGATATTATGACGTTGGGGAACGGACAAGCTTGTTTCGAAATGCAAAGTGAAGGTTACGTAGTAGTGGCTAACTTAGCCTTACGCCTTGTGTGTGTGTTATTCCACCAACTAACTAACTAACCTGGAGAGTTTAGCAGGCAAGCTCCCGGTTCGAAAAAGCTGAACGCCCGCCCGCCCGCCGCCGCCGCTAATAACGGAACCGGGCGTGGCTCCTCGGGGAGTCGGCCGACCAGGTGTCTCGGGACGAAAGAGGTTTCGGGTGACTTTTGACCGACGATTTGACTTGAACATTTTGTAGAACGAGTAGCTTGAAATTAGGGCATATTTTGACAAGACTGCCTTCAATTACAAATCCCAGTCACATCACAGTGCATTATATAGTGTACATCGACCCTTGCTTGGACTGTGTACGTACGCCTGCCAACACCCATTCCGTTCCCTTCCGTCGACGCTCGCTCTGGCGAATGACTGCTTCAAGCCCAACATACGGTTCAAGGATAGGGGGTTCGTATCCAAGCACCATCCATTCATTCATTGCTTCATTGTTTAGTTAGTCATTGATAAGGTGAACACGCGCTCTCGACCTCTCATCTCCTGGTCGCCTGCCCCCCCCTCTTCTGTCGGTTCGTGTCTTTGCGTGTCTTGCCTGGGCCTTGTCGGCCAATGAGCTTGCTACAATCAGTGATCTTCATCGACCCCAAATCTTATCGTGATCGATTTGTTGCCCATAAATCGGTCCGAGGGAGTGGATTGGCTTGCATCAGCCAGCCTCAGAACCAGCCTTGTCCGTTCATATCGCCATCCAGATGAGACCATGGGTTCGTGTCGTAAGCTTGGTCCGTTGTAGCCAAGACAGTATTGAGACGAGCGAAATGAAGAGAGCGCGGGCGTCAAGGATGCCCTCCTACCCATGGCGGGAAAATCAAAGGCAGTAGGTGAGTGGGGATGTGTAGGTTGGGTATCAATACTAGATTCTTTCAGAGCCTGCTCCCCCCCCTTGACGTGATCAACATAGCATCGTCCAAACGCCTCTATAATCTTTCAACTGTCTCAAACAAACTTTTGAGCACCCAAAGATGACGCTTGGTCTCCAAGCCTGAAAAAATCATGCCACGCTTCGCCGAAACCCGCCATGTCAAGCGCAGAAATCGATCAGTCTTCAACCCGCCGCCGCTTCCACTGTTGTAGTTTCTAGACGGAGATTTCGTCCATATCCTCCCTCAACATCAGTCGTCCAGTCGGTAGATCAAGCGAACGATATTCCAGCACCAGTTCGCCGTCGAGTCTATCTTCTTCATGTCGCGTAGCCAATCTAGATATGCGTTCACACTCTCCGTAGCGTCCACGTCGAAGCGTTGCCCGCAAAGCGACGACCGAATTCGTAGCAGCATAGGGTGCTGCTGCGATAGATGCAGCAGTATGAGAATGCCAAACAGGTTCTGTGACCAAAAGAAGGGAGTTGGCACAAGCCTCTTGTTGGTGCACGGTGGTGACAGAGCAATCGGCCACTTTAGTGACGCCTTGAGACACTCTGCCGCACCTTCGGCGTCTTCGCGCGTCAAGCTCTCTGGGTAGTGAAGAGCTTTAAACGCGCATGGTCGGTAGATGAGATACTTGTTGTAGTAATATCGGCTTCGGAGGAGTGCCACCTGGATATCGGCGGCGTATGGGTAGCTCGCAGGAGGTGCGTCGAGGTCAGGGGTAAACATGTACGTGCTCTGTAGAGGCTGACCAGTATAGACAGCCCCAAAGGCATCGTGTGAGGGGTCCGAGAAGCCCATCGATTGGTTCAAGCTGTCTTGCCATCGAAGCTGGCCTGGGAGCATGCCCCGCCATTGGTCAAGTTGCGCGTCGAGTTGCTTCATTAGGGCCGCACTACCACTGCTAGACGGCCCCGTGAAGGACCCAAAACCGGGCAGAGGAAGACCAGAGCTCATCCCAAATGCTGAAATGTGTTAGCATCGCTCATGACTATCATAAGGTTGAGGTGTATCCTGAAAGAAACCCTGGCCACAGCTTGACCTCCTGATTAACTAACCCTTGCTGAGAGTTGAGTGGAAACTCGCAGAAAGCCTTCGCAAGACAATTTGCGATGCAAAGTGTTCCTGAAAATGAGTTGTCTGGTTGCCAATATAGTCGTCGTCGGTGATGGGCCCGCTAAAGTCAGGAAGGCCGATGCCATCGTCCAGCTTCTCCAGTCCGGTCAGGGGCAACCCAAACTCCATATGAAAACATCTGTTTTGACCATCAGCATAGAACGCCACAAGACAAACGAATATTCTTACGTTTCTATGATGGAGCAATGCCAGAATATCCGCTTAATCAAATCTGCTCGAGGGCCATGAAGCTCATTGGGTTTACTGCGCTTGTTAGTCTGACCTAGTGTGCACCGACCTGCTTTAGAACGGGGGTTCAAACCTTGTTATCAAGGCCTGGCAAGCCAAGGATGCATACACTGTCATCCTCCAACACTCCTGTGGAATAATTAAGCACAAAATCGTCCAGCCTGGCCGAGTATAAGCACTTACCAGGGCCTGCCCGCAGCTCTGGTGGTACAGAGCCGCCAGTGCAAACATCTGGATATTCTCCAGGCTGACCTCGCTAAGTGCGAATCCCATCCGCTTTCTTGCTTCGTTAAAGTATCCGAGGCCAGGAGGCCGATCGATAGTCCCTCCCTTGATCCCCGATGGGCGTTGCTTATACGCAGATATCGGAACTTCAGAAGTCGTGAGCGCCACCTCTCCGAGGGCAAGGACAAGTAGTACAAGCGACGAGATGACCCCTTCTTGAAACCCATTGTTGAGTATGGATGTGAGTGTGTTGGAGTTGAACCATTGTCGGTCCATGATGGGGTGGAGGAAGTTGATGACATCGAAGTAGCCCTTGGTGAGCCGCTGCATTGTTTCCCAGTCAACACTGGGAGGGCTGAGGTTGAGAGCTGACGGAGAGCCTGTGAGCTGCAGAGGCACCTGAAGGCTTGTGTTGCCTGAAAGGCCTACTGGTTGGAGGCCTTCTGAGGGGAGAGGGATGGCTGAGTCACGAAGCCCTCTCGGGAACGCGGGGATATCGTGCTCGCCTAGTGGTGATGGGGGCTTTCGGCCGAGACTCTCGAACATCTGGCGCATGACAGGCCACTCCAGCATCCTCGACACTGAAGAGTCATAGCGATAGCCTCCCCCTTGGTGGGAAGGCGTCGGGCTCGTTGAGGGGAGAGATGCCCCTGGAAGAGGATCTTGGGTTTCGGGGTCCACCAGAAGCGGCGTGCTTGCGGGATAGGTGGTTGCCGGCTGCGAAGTGCTAAAGAGGGGAGGAGTCGCGGTTTCTCTGAGGCCCAAGTTGTCTATCTTGGACTCGACAGTTTTGAGGCGGTCTAGGATCTCAACCAAGGTCTTGTCTTTCCTACACGCAGAGTTTAGCATACTTGAACAGCCCGTGATGGACGGCGGCCGACAAAACAACGGCATCACCGCGGAATGGTCATGCTCAGCTCCCATGCCGCTTTGCTAGGATCTTTTTCATAAGATAAGACATACTTTGTGGGTTGAGGTTCTCGGTATCGGCAGTCAAGCTTGAATCTCTGACACGTACCGCATTTTGGCCTCTGTTCATCACATCTCTGCTTCCGGTTGCGGCACGTCTCACAGGCCTAGACACATCAGTTGCAGTTCGAATCGAATCGACTCGACTTGATGAAGATATATATCTATATCTCCAGCGGACAGAGCAAAGGCAAACGGTGCAGGGGCAGATGGAGGTTGTTGTTGTCATCCATGGAGGGCGGAGGGGGGGATCCTGCCCTGCCCTGCGGTGGCCCCATGGATGAGGGGACCGGCAACCAGGATCTTCAACAGGGAAGGCACAAGAGGGAACAGAACAAAGACATCATTCATCAAGAAACCGGTAGGATGAATGAATCAGATCAAGACTCGAAAATAGGCGAATCTGCAACGTACCTGAGCTGCAATGGCGCCGCGTTCTTTCCGACTGGTTTGCGACCCAGGCCCGGGTGAGACGTTGCTGGATGAGGGTGGCCCAGCGTCCATAGTGGGAAGGGGCAGCTTTCTGACCGTATGCTCACATGTGAGTGCGATGGGAGAGGAATTGGGAAAACAGCAGCTCTAAAAAGCTCTCTAAGATGACTGTAATTCCCAGATGTAATCGGTAGGCTCCATTGGGTAGGGCGCCCCGAGGCGAAAGAAAGGTGGTTGAGCGTTGAGCTCAGGTGGCCCCGTCCAGGGAGCGGCGATGTGCGACGCTTCGCAAGCGGGCAGGCCAGGCGAGGGTGAGAATAAAATAGGAGGGGCAGGACAACAAGAATGCACGCACAAGGGAGCTGAGGCGGGCGGCCAGCGGGAGAAGAAGAGACTAGGGGGGCGTTAAATGGGGTACGTGAAGTGAAGTGAAGCAAGCGGTTCTTGTCGACGAAAAAACGGCTTGCAGACGTTCGCGGGATGGATGCAAAGGCGGCCAGACGTTGCTTCTGGCTCGCAGCGCAGGGGGAACGATAGATGGACGAGTAACAACCACGGGGCGGCTAGAGAGGCCTTGGTGTTGGGATCTGGCGAGACATCTTTGGGGAGAGAGTTTTTCAGCACGCGGAGACGAGCGAGGGCGCGGAAAAGATTCGCAAATGGGGACTGGCAGGATGTGAACTGAACTCGACCGGAGCCAAGTCCGACTCCGACGAGAGACGAGGGGAACAAATACAAGACTCGACAGAAGTCGAAGCTCCTGAGCTCCCCCAGCTAGAGGCGGTTGGCAATCCGTCAGAGCTGCCAAAGGGCCCCGTCCAAGCAGCCACCATGTGGTGGTAGGCCAGGGAAGTGGAGGGTATCCAGGAAAATCAAACCGTCCTGGCCCAGCTCCGTGGTGAGGATGAGCCCACGCAGACTTGCGCAACGCATCAAGCCCCGGCGGCGGCGCCTGACTGATACACGGTGCACATCGGCGCCGCGCCGCACCGCACCGCACCGCCGCATTGCCTGTTCTGTTGCGCTGCGCTGCGCTTCCGCTTCCACTTTCACCTTCAAGGGTGGTGTTGATGAACGCTGCACTGCCCAGCACCGTGCCCGTCACCTCAGCCGTGTACGCACCGTCAAGCTTGGACCGCGCCCCCGGGGGAAGGTATCGTCACTGGCGTCCCTGAGGTAGTATCCGTGCCCGCTGGACGTCATCGCCGGATCTCATCACGGGCCGGGATCGAGCTCCCTCTCCCCTCCGACCTTGGGGGTTCCTCTCATGACATGACAGCTTGCCAGATCCAGAGCCCACTCACACCCGATCGATACGCGCGCACACACACCAAACGTCTAAATCGACCAAACACGCGACAGAGAACGTTTAAGAACTCGCGCTTCATCTTGTCTGATGCACACTCCCTCTGGCGTCAACGCCGTCGTTGCCACTGCCGGGTGCCCGCCCTCTGCGTGATCGTCCAACCCCGTCCACCGTCCACGTCCGCACCGACCGGCCGGAGCCTGTGAGGGCACAAACCGTTCTGCTGGGAGGCATCCATCCATTGTGTGTGGGGGAGACGGTCACCACGTCCGCTTCGGCCTTGCTTTGCCCTCCTTTTTTTTCTTTCCTTTTTTTTTTCTCCTGCTCTCTTCAACCCTTGCTTGTGCCGGTGCCTCTGTCGCTGCAAGTGCGTCGTGGCGGCGGTAGCGCCTCGCGATCGGCCTTCTCCATGCCCACATCGTTAGCGCGCGTCGACCCTGGGACACAACAAGCAACTTTTCTTCATCAATCATGTGCCTGTGTCTGACCTGATCAGACCCGGTCATTGCTGGAACTGCCGTCGTGGCGCCCGGAGGGGACCCATGGCAGCGTCATTTCTGCGTCTCAATCGAGTCGACCGCTGCGTTCCCTGACCACGACAATTGTCTAATTTGAGCTCGACACCCCCAAGATGCAAGTCAGCGAGTGACGAATGTCGATGCAACCATCAAGTAGTTGTGGCAGAACCTTGTGTGCATGGCGCTGTGGCACAGCCCAGCACAGTCCCACGGAACAATGGCATTTCCCCAAACGACCATTGCTAATTAGCATCTGACCGCCTATGGGCATTCCCCAAACTCGATCCTGTGGCGGTCTCGTTCAGCTAAAAACTCGGTTGAGTGGCTTATTCAACTGACTGCTCGAAAATGGGCCGGGATCCCATGATATCACTTCTCATAGGACCGGGAGCTGGAGCTGCATATCATAAGCTCGGGTCACACCCGCTGTGGTGGTCCATGGGCCAAGCCATGTGTACCAGACAATTTGGTGTGTAGTGCAGCTCATCCTCAGAGCGTTTGTCCGTTGGAAATAAGGCTGAGTTCAGCCAGGGCCTGATTTAGCCACGATCGGCATGTCATTCTCGGCTGAAAGAATAGAAGAAGAAAGGTTGGAGGTTGACTAAAAAGCCAGAGCCGCAATATGCAGGGAACCGGGGGCACAGGGCCAACGTCCGGGAGGTCCGCCAACCATTGTGTGCCGTGAGGGTGTGGATTGTCATCTTTCACACTCATCTCAGCTGAACAAGGTGTTTGTGTAGATCACGATCCTTGGTAGGATTTTCCTGCTCCAGCATCCAATAGCCTTGCCGTACGGGTGCTTTCAAGATAGTTTGAGCAGGGGGAAGCCTGGCTGGACGCTGGCACCCAATTGCTGGATCCCGTCCTTGGCCTCGTGGGAGAAGTTGTTTCCGGACGTTTTTAACCCCCACATCCTCCGAAGGTTGAGCGCCACCTGTGTTGCACATCGGCGGTAGCGTCGTAGTCGTCCGGCCTTGTTCCTACAGCAGGTAGCATCGGTAGCAGTAACATTTGCTTAGGTATCAACGTCAAAAGGACGCAACGTTGGCTGACAGGGAAGTCCATGCCCCTGCTCGATTCCGGAGTTTTCGAAGGGTGACCGCTGCTTGCAAGGAGCAACGGAACATGATAGCAACCTGGAGCAGTTGGTGATAGGTCATATTCAAGCATCAAGGTAGTACGGCGCTAGCAACGTCCGCTGAACATGCCAACAACATGTTTGTGGGCTCGGCACTCTAATGTTCCTGGGGGGAGTTCAGCCGGCTGGTCCCTTGAAAGTGTGCGCATGACGCACGAACGGAGGCAACGAGACACTCAGCTTTTCCGGGTTGTTGCTTGGTCGGTAGCCGCAAGCTGTGGACCACTAGAATTCCCCAGAGCCGTTTCCATGGCTGAGACGTCGGCCGTGGCTGAAGAAGTCTCCGAACAAGCAATGCGATGCGACCAAAAATCGGCGAGTCCAGCGAGGGGGATGGAGGGCCCCCAGGACCAGGGTCCGGCTGGGTCTAAAACTAATGTCGCAAGATGGGGGAATCTAAAGGCGCACCCGAGGGCTCCCCGAGAAAGAGACGAGAAACGGCGGGCAACGGCGGGCAAGGGTTCGACGACACCAAAGAGGGTCGATGGAGTCGCTAAGGTTCTGCTGGATCCAGTGAAAAGCGAGAATGAACTGATATCAAAGCAAAAGAAGTAACAAAGGTCATCATAGAGTCGTCATCGTGCCGAAACGACGCTTCTGGTCATTCAAAGTGACTCGGCAACTTGACAAGTGACGCTTGCGACTGGTGAGAGGGAGAAGCGGTGTCTCAGGCCTTCAATTTCTGCGGCAAACAGCATCCACCAATGGACCCTCCCCCTCGGGCTCTGTCTTAGGGGACGAGGCCCAGAACACGCCTCAACACCTTTTCATGCAAGTGCCATACATCCATACCACCCACGGCAGTAACACCTTCCTTCCGCGCCCTACCCACCCACGCGAGGCAGGTATGTACCTTGCGTTACCGAGGCACCTTCCCCTTGGTGTTGGTGCCACTTACTGCCAGCCCGTCCCCGTCCCTGTCCGCGTCTGAGTCCGTGTAAGTTTACTTGCAACACCTTGCATTGGCCCAGGGAGCAGCTGCCAGTTTTCCTGATCTGCTGCTGCTAAAAGAAGTGGGATGCTAACGTTGAAGCCTGATTGGGCTGAAGGCACATTACTCCAGATTCGGAAGTAACCACGGATGCATGAGACGATATGACGTACACTCCAGGCCAGAGATGATGCTGTTCCTGGCTGATTGCAGCATCAACATGATCTTATGCGACTGGGCAAAACACCATCATTAGCCCGAAGCCATGGGAAACATGAATCGTGAAAGAAGACGATATGTGATCAACAATTGGACATTGATTGGATGATTGGATGTGTGGATGTGGATAACTGGGACTTCCCCCACTACCGGCACCCGGCTTTAGCAGTTGTTCCACTCCGGCTTAACCTTCTTGGGCAAGTCAAATTCACGGAACGGAAAAGGAGGGTCTTCCATCTCCACCCATTCTTTTGCACGGATCCCATTCCCAAGCACCGACGCCCGTTTCTGGAAGAGGTGAAGCAGCCCTGCCTTGCCTGTCTGTATCAACCAACAGCTTGTGCCGTCGGAGAACACGGCGAGTAAGACAAACTCCTTGTCTTGTGTGGTAGCAGCTTTGCCCTTGGCACGCAGCGTGCCATGCCCTAACTGTCGGGTGGGTGCCTTTGCTGTGCTCCACTCACTTCATCGAGCTCCGATCGAAGCTCACGTCCTTGCTAAGATGGCTCTGGGGATCCTTGAGGCTCCGGGTGTCGAGCATGTTCCTGGTATGTCTTGATGATCATCTCCATGTCCCATGATGGACGCCGTACTTGGCCACTCACCAAGCTCTGGTGCACCCAAGCCATATCGATCGATCACGATATGCTGACACCACAAAGGTACGACCCGGTACTTCGACGACCCTTCGCAGCCACAGGCCGCCAACGAACATCACGAAAACCTCAAATTCGATAGGAGTGGGAAAGAACCCATCATTCTAGTACGCGTCATGTATTCTCGCTGGTCTATGTGTGGCCATAGCACTGACGCAAACCCCAGATTCCTCAACCGTCCGATGATCCGAACGATCCGCTAAACTGGCCACTATGGCGACGCGACCTCATCACCTTCCTGCTCTGCTTCGCCGGCATTCTGGCTACCGCCCTTGGCCCTATCCTCGCCGCCAATACCATCACGATTGCCCTTGACTTCTCAAAGGACTTCACCAAGGTCGCCCTGCTGACTGGATACTTTCTGCTGGGCTGCGGTGCGGGCGCCATCTTCTTCGTTCCGTCCGGTCGTATCTGGGGGAAGCGCCACCTCTTCCTCGTCGGAATATGTATTCTCATCGCTTCGAGTGCCTGGGCTGGGGCTGTTGGTACCAACTATGGCAGCTTCATCGGTGCCAGAATTATCCAGGGTGTCGGATGCGCCCCCTTCGAGAGTCTGCTCAATGCGGCGGTTGGTGATCTATACTTTGTCCACCAACGAGGTGTGCGCATGGCCTTTACCAACCTAGCCGTCTTTGGCGGTGCCTTCTTCACTCCTATCCTTGTTGGAAAGATTACAGAGGCATTGGGCTGGGATTGGACCTTTTACTTTGTTGCCATCTTCCTCGCGGCTACCTTACCAGCCGTGTTCTTGTTCTGCCCTGAGACGGCGTATCGTCGAGCAGCGAACTTGAATACAGACACGGTTGTCGAGTCTGAGGCTGGACCATCGGAGCACAAACACGAGGCATCAGCCTCCGAGCCCCAGCCCGACTCGTCTCCTATTGAGGAGCGAGCTGGAAGCGAGGTGGGCTATAAGGGATTTGTCCCTTTTCCCACATCAAATGCCCTTCAACCTATTGGCGATATCAATACTCCCAAAAAGACGTTCATTGAGTCAATCTCGCTATTCGACGGCCGGAAAACCAATGACCGATATTGGGTTCTGTTGCTGCGACCCTTTCCTCTGCTGACGCATCCCGCTTTCATCTGGGGCTGCCTGATCCAGGGAACCATGATCGGCTGGACGGTCTTCATTGGAGTCATCGTGGCAGCCATCTTCATTGGGCCTCCCTATTATTGGGGAGAGGTCATGGCCGGATATACCTACACAGGCGCATTCATCGGTGCCGTCGCTGGCTTCATCTTGGCGGGCCTGCTTGCTGACTCGAGTGTCAAATATCTAACCAAGCTCAACAAGGGCGTTTACGAGCCTGAGTTTCGCATTCTGCTTGTGATCCCCATGATGATCATTGGCGGTATCGGACTGTACGGGTTTGGCCTAACAGCTGGCAAAGTGCTGGAGGGCAAGTACACGTACCATGTGCCCTTGGTCTTTTTTGGATTTGAGGTTGCAGGCATGGTGATTGGTGCCGTGGCAAGCTCTCTATATATTGTCGATGCCTATCGTAGGTTCATGATTGTTATTGCTGGGTCTATCATACTAACTCTGCCAGGCGATCTCACGATTGAAGGCTTCACCATCATGATCATATTCAAGAACTTTTTCAGCTTCGTCTTGACGTTTTTCGCGTATAACTGGATCAACGACGGCGGTATCGAACGCACAATGATATCCATTGCCTCTATTCAAGTTGGGGTCTGCCTTCTGAGTATTCCCATGTGTGAGTTGAAGGAACATGAAAACATTTGGGCCAACGCTAATGTTGATACAGACATTTATGGGAAACGAGTTCGAGCTTTTTACTATCGTCACGATCTTCTTGCTCTGACCGGTCTTCGGTAAAGAGAATGCACAACACACAACCTTGCTACCTGTTGCACATTTATTAGAAAAAGGGGTTAGATGTTAGATCGACGTATTGATTGATGGCCGCGTGGTCTAGATGTCATTTCACATTAATGTTTAGTACCTCTTGTGAGGTTTGGGGGTTCTTGACTGGCTTGAAGTTTTCAGTATTCGTCATGAGTGTCGGGAAAGATTATGATTTACTGGCTCAAATTGCAAAGGCTCACTTTTCTTTTACTTGTCAATTACGATATCTCAATCAGGCAGTTAATGCAAGCCTATCGATGCAAGCCTATCAATATTCATTCTGAGTGCCCAGTAAGCTTTACCGTCCAGCTCCTCATGCCTTGACACCACCATTGGCTGAGCGGGCAACAGCAAGAGTTGACTTCTTGACAAGACGCAGACCACCAAGTAGCATAACAAGCAGCTCAATACCCAGGATAACGGCCAAGGTGACCAGGGCGCCAATAACACCAGCAACAGCCTTGGAGATACCGTTGCCAGAACCAGAGTCAGAATCAGAGCTAGAGGTGGATGTTGCGTTGCCAGAGCAGGTGCCATCGCTGTTTCCGCAGAGCTTGCACCATTCCGCGTCGTCTTCGATGGCAAACTTGGACATGCCGGCCTTGAAGTCTTTCCAAGACAGCATCTCCTGCTTCTGACCAAAGAGAGGGAACAGCTTGGGGGTATTCTCAGCCGCAGTACCGTTGGCAAAGTAAAAGCGCACCTTGACGTCGTCAACGGTGGGCTTGGTGGCGTTGGTAACAAGCTCGAAGGCCATGGAAGAGGCGTAGTCACAGATACCCAGAAAGTCTGAGGAAGCCTTGTCAAGACCCGCTGATCCGAAGAAGGCCATGAAGGTACCGTAGGCGCCGAACTGAATGTTCATCTTGGGGTTGCCTGGTTTTCCGTTGGCTAGGGGCTCCAGGGACTCGAGGATCTGGCCAGCGAGGACAGCTCCGGCCACAGCACGAGAGGCATCAGTCTTGTTGTAGGCAAGGTTCCACTCGTGAACAGAGGCGAGATTGTAGAGCCTGTTGAGAGTAGGCTTGGTGAGAAGGTTGTCAGATGGAATGCTGGAGTTGTGAATTCGGGCAACATTGATGAGATCAAAGACTAGACTTGTCAGTATTCATATACTTTCACCAAGAGCTGCTTGACATACTTGAGTAGGCGTTCTTAAAAGTAGCAGCATCTTTTCCGTAAGTACCGTTAATCACGGGAAGGAGATCTTCATAAAAATGAAGAGAGCCCTGGTACGCCGCCTTATACTCGGTGGAAGACAAGTAGGCATTTGAGCTGATCTCGGCGTTGGTGCAACCACTGTTTCCCTGGAGCCAGGCGCTGTTCTCAGAGTCCTTGGCACTGGCAGCGTTGGCGACAGAGTTGACGGGGATATACTGGTATCCGCTGAGGGGAGCCTCAACCTTGGTGCCGTTGGCGAGGGTCTCGGTCTGCTTGACGGGAGGGTACAGGCCCTGGAGGAAGACGAGAGCCGAGTTCTGCAACACAGCGTCCACGGGGGCAGTCACGTCGAGTTGGGAGATGACGGCGGTATCAGAACTGATACCTTTGATCTTGCGTGAAGCATCGTTGTCGACGTAGGTGTTACGATACCATTCACCTGACGAGTGAACCTCATCGGCGCCGAGGGCAGTTAGATTGACGGGCTTCCAGGCCTTGGCAGTACGGTCGCCATGACGGTGGAAGACGTAGAGACCCAGGACATCCTCAGCCGCGGCGAGGGAGGGGATTGAGAGGAGTATGGGTAGAATGTTGGTAAGCATTGGGACGGTAGTTGATGTGGATGTTGATTGAAGCTATTCACACGGGGGTATCAAAGAAGAGGTACGGCAGACCAGACAATGCCAGCAAGAAACTGGAGCCGTACTCGCCAACAAGTATAAAGAGGAAGTGAGAAACGAAAAGAAAAGAAAGAAAAAAGAGAAGAGAGATCGGGAAACTAATGGCGCAAGACCAAAGATAATATTATCTTTAGCCTTATTTGTGAAGGATGGATAGTGGGAAGATCTTACC
>NHTE02000041.1:2843317-2916682 GCA_002168265.2 Fusarium euwallaceae
CCCCCCGCCCTCGGCTTGAACTTGCCGTGTTTGCTGCTTCAAGGATGGGGGGCAGGCAGCACTTGCCAATGGATGGTCAACCTTACCCTTGGCAGGGCCAGCTTCCTAATCGGGCGAGAAGCAGTAGAGTCACGATGATCCAATTCCACGGGAAAGGGAAAGCTTGTGGCCTTTTTGGGTGGGATGCGGATGGAGTCAGACCCCGCTGAAGGAGCTCAGACTCCATCTTTTTTTCCTCCATTGCTCAAAGATGCCTAGATGTATTGCTCAATTGGACTCGCTAGCTTGGAGTAGAGCCTGCAGAGGGGTTACAGAAGAGGTTGCCAGTTGACAATCGCAGCCATTGCCACTGTCTTCTCCGTATCATGGCCGGAGTCAAGCTTAAAGAGAGCTCACAAGCTCATGAGCTCTCCCCCCTCAACGAGTGGCTTGCCATGGCGGCCGCTAATGCAGCCTGTTCGGCCCCGGCACAGATCTTCTTGGCATACCAACGGGCATCGGCTCGGAGGTGATTGGACATCGGCCGGCTCGCGGTTGCATTTGATGATTTGATGCCGTCTTGTAGGTCCGGATTCCTCGGGATACTCTATCGGTGCAAGGCTCCGGGTGCTCCTCCGTCTCATTCGCCTCATCAGTATAGTAAGAACATGTGAGTTGGCCAGGTTCGGGACGCTGTGTGAGCAAATATTTGCACCTTCTTTCGAAAATGGGGTTCACCAACTTCCCCCATCCTTGAGGGTTTGGTGCCGAGTAGCCGATGGTGATCCTCCCAAAACGGCATCAGCTCATGCATCACCGGAGATGTCAGAATCGGGTAGAGTGCGAAGCCAGATCTTATCTATCGTGCGATATAAACATCTCCGCATCTCCGTCTACTCCATCCTAGTCTTGCTGATAAGCCAAACAAACAGCATCTTCTCTATCGAAACATGACATCTCTCTAATATCCATCTACCCAGAGTCTCCAATATCACCTCGCACGTCAATTGCGAGTCCTGTATATATCATATATATCCAACGTCACAGCTTCGCCTTGCCATTCTTTCGCGGATCCCTCAACTTTTGCGAAAACTCGCCCTTGAGAAGGTAATCCGGATACTCCATGTTGACGTCGATTCCAACGCTGATGGCGCCCTGACGTCTCCACGCTGCGCCGTCCACCGCCAGAACTTGTCCGTTAACATAACTCCCGGCTTCGCTGAAGAGGAACACCGTCGCGTCGGCAATATCCCGCACCGTTCCAAGTCGGCCAGAAGGAATCCCCTTAAGGTACTGTTTGCGCTCAGGTGCCTCCTCGCTGCCAAGTCGTGCCAGGCCTTCGGTGCCTTCAATACCTCCCGGCGCAATCACGTTGCTCGTCACTCCCCGCGGTCCGTATTCCAGGGCCACCGATGCCATCAGGGAGTCGATAGATGCTTTGGCTGCTGAGAGGTGCGCCTGGAGTGGCATGCCTGTGTAGTGGAATGTCGCCGAGACGTAGATAATTCGAGGGTTTGAGCTGCGCAGTAGGTGAGGCATCGTGGCCTTGATCGTGTTAAAGGTACCCAAAACGTCGATATCCATGACCGACTTGAACGCATTAGAGCTCATGCCTTCTATCGGCGCGACAAAATTGCCCGCAGCTCCAGCACTGTCTCTATTAGCAATAGACATCTTTACTCAGAGATGAAGCCTCACATGACCAAATCAATACCCCCAAGTTCCTTCACGCATCGCTCTGCAGCAGTTTGTAGACTCTCGACCTGAGGCATAATTGTTAGTACTCAAACCAACCCCTATCTTAGGTCAATCTCACCTTTCGCACATCGCAGCCTCCAATTCCAATAACCTTTGCCCCCGGCCTCACGGTTGCGATGTCTTTGGCTGCCGCCTCTGTCTTCTCGACGTTTCTCCCTATGATGCATGCATTCGCGCCCAGACGGACAAGCGCTCGCGTCTGCATGCTGCAGATGCTGCCCGCCCCGCCAGTCACAAAGACGACGCGACCATCTACGAGACAGTCAGCATAAGAAACTTGAATAGTTTCACATGAGCACTACGAAGCGGGAACTCACCAAAAATTCCATCTCTCCAGACCGGGCTGAGGTAGGTTGACTCAGGAACAGACATTGTGGCTGGTCAGGTCTCACAATAAGACTATATATGTGATTGATTAAAGGGGGGAAAGGAAAGACAAGACAAGACACGCGAGACGATGCCAAAAAGGAACGCGATATATGAAGTATGAATGAATGTGGAGGAGGTTCAGCTGAGGTGAGATAGATGGAGTTCGTTCCCAACCCCGGCCACGTAAGCGGAGCCGCGTGCGAGCCTCGGTTCGGAGTGGGTCTCATAAAAAAACAAGCAGAGAATCTGGGGTCGGCCCCGCCCCTCGCACGCGTCTCGGCCGAGTCACGCCGTCCTCTCTCCCGAGGCTCGGGCCGCCGCTGGACCACGCATATCTCACATGTCAAGGACAAGGTTTTTTGTGCATTAACACGAGGCTTATAGTGCATCTCATAAAGCTCAGACAAATCTATGTAGATCTAATTACAAGATGAGATACCCGCTGCATCTACGAGGGCAGGGCTGCAGAGATGCCGAATCTTGAAATATTGCACATCTGATATGCCGAGCTTCTCCATTGTACTCTAGATCAAGCAACGGAATAAAAAGGGGGTGTATTCTCTCTTTATGCAAGATCCTGCAATGCTTCTATTAAACGAGTGGACGTTGAGCCTCGTTCCCAGACTGCGGGGCCCCCCTCGTAATACGTAGGTCTCGTCTCAGGTTTAAAGACAAAAAAGCCTATCCGTCCCCACAGCCTGGCTGGCCGTCGTGTCGTCGTCCCGAGTAAGTTTTTGGGCCGTGTTCCAGAAATAAATGACGTGAGGCTTATGAATTGACCAACGAAATTACTCTGAGCACGTTCCAATTTGACAGACTGCACATGCTTTCAAGAGAGCCGACGGCGTGTTTCGTCTAAGTAGAGATGGATGTTGTTGTCCCCTTTGCGGCTCGGCACGTAGCTTCACGCCCCGCCGCCGCCGGCATATTTTTTTCAGCTTGGGTCGCCTTGTGGTCTCGCAGCAATTTACTCGCAGGTGTTGCCAATAATACAAACTGACGAGTCAACTTCCAAACGCCCTATCCTACCCGTCACCTACATACGGATATAACGTTGCTTATGCGAGTGGAGGGTTAAGGTAGCCCGGTACGTGGGCTCCTCCATCCCCATCCCACATCCCACACATTCTGCACGGGCGTGGCACTAACACGGCGCGACAAGGCTTGAATTCCGCGCACAGTTCCCAGCCAAAGAAAACAGGGTGCCACAAGGGGGTGGGAGTGAGGGGGGCACCATCATAAAAATAAAAAAAAGAGACGAGGAGGGAAAACGGGCCAAGAAAGTGACGGCACGGGACGACTTCATCTGAAGTCTAAGCGACCCCGAAACATTGGCTCTCCTGAGACGGTGGCTACAGGGATATATCTGGCAAGATCTGGCTTCCCAGGATTGCCTCTCCTGCAGTGCATAGCATGTTGAAAGCCCTGCCTTGCTTCCTGTCGCCTTTTTGGGGTCTTCTTGTCTCCTTATCCCTATCTGCATCTATCCCAGCATGGTCTAGGTCGCCTTGTCCAAAGGCACATCCTCAGCCTCCCGCGCGGCACCCTCGGATCATGATACCCAGGTCTGCCAAGACGCCCGTCGCGCTTATTTCTCCCTTCCCCCCGTGGGAGGGGCTCTGGGGCTGACCAACAGTACAGTTCCATCCCGTCTCATGATGGACGCTCATGTTATCCCAGATGCAGCCAAAAAAGAGACCACGGGCCAGGAACAGCCCTGTTCCTCAATATCAAAAAGTGTTGCCATGACGCCCATAGGAAGCGCCATGGCTGATCTGACATCCATCACCAGTCTCTACCAACATCATCACATCACATCTCCCAACCAGACATCCCTAGCATGCTGACGTATCTATTCACACTAGTTCACTCGACACAGCTGAAGTGGTTGCAAACCCCTTCTGCACTCCAACAATGACAATTGGCCATACACAGTAGCCGACGTGCCACTTGAAACTCATATCATTTTCTAATATTTTCCAATACCGTAGAGTCACACCAGCCCTGCTATTCCATGGTGCTGGCCATTCGAAGAAGCCCCCCAAGCTGGGTCGTTCAGAACAAGTACAATGATTTCCCATATATCCCTTTCTTTCCCAAATAACCCAATGCGCCAGAATAGTATACAATTTCCAGATCCTGCTGAATGCGGCCTCTTCAGGCAAAAGCACAAGTCTAAACTTTCAAAGCCAACTCCTAGAGGCAATACCGAATCTGGGTCTGCCTTTTTGTAGCTCCCCCTTTCGAACGCCTCGCCCATTATTAAGTCATTGTTGCTTTGCTGTGTTGGCATCCGGGCTGCCACTAGTATTCGATCGTGCGAGACCTTGTCCGGGGAGCTCAATGCCCTGTCATTGTTGAGAGGGCAGCTCTTCGACACATTCTCCTGCCGTCAAGGGCCCAGCCGTTCAAGGTGACAAATGACAAACAGCATTGTCATGTTGAAATCCCGGTACGAGTGCCCTAGAGCCCAAAGAAGCACATTCGTGTCCTTAGGTCTATTGACCAGAGTCAATAGCACGGTCTTCTCGACGGGCGTGTTCGATCTTTATCAAGTAGATGGAAGAAGCCTGCCTGCCTACTTCAGCCGCAACACAACGGGCAGCTCTCGGGTAGCACGATGTAGCGCTCATGGGGCCCTTTTGGGCACGCATGCTTTCGACTGCCATCGGTCGAAGTCTTGCAGAAATGCGTGCCAGGATCTGTGCAGGACGTGTAAATGTAGTAGTTCTTGGTGAAGTCGCACATGGTCACAGAGAAAAGATTATACTGCGAGGCATGGTTAGATAGGAATTTCCAAAAAGGCATGCCATTTCAAGGGGAAGTGCATTCATACCGGAGGGCGGAGATTTGCGTTTACGCCTGTAGGAACCCGGTGGAACTGGTCGTGAAAGTGCACAAGGCGAGTATTTTAAAACGAAAGCAAAAGCCACAAAGTGCTTCTCAAGATTGTGCCGTCTGCCAGATGTGGCAATGAATTGATGTCGTTGAGAATCGGTATCAGATGGGACAATGGGTAAAGATGAGGTGGTGGCGTTTATAACAGGTCTCGGGCTGCAGCAGAGTTGGGACAAAGATGGTGGGCTCCAAGCTTTTGACGTAGGTGAGAGGTCGGGTTGGCTTGCTTTATCAGGGAAATCTTAAATATTTAAAGAAAGGATTGGACAGGCAGGCGCAAAAGGATCGGAGAAGGGGGTGGGATGGATTGGATTGGATTGGATTGGATCCAATGTAAAGCCTGCGAGGACTGGCGATGGTTGTGGATGGGGGATCGGGACGGGGACAGAGGGTCCCTTAAGACACGGCGCCGATGAGACCGTGCCATGTCCCGTGTCTGGGTCGGGGAGCAATGACGCCTTTGCTTCAGAGAGAGACGGACGGGGATGCCAGAGGGAAGCAGCTAGTACAGACCAGACCAGATAGGACAGGACAGGACAGGACAGACATTCTGCCCGGCCCAGGGTCTGATCTGTCCGTGTGCCATGTCGTGTCGAGTTCCAGCCAGGTCCGGGTCTGTGACGGAGAGTGGAGCGGGTTCGTCACTTTGGAGCTGGTGGGGGGAAATTTAGGCCTGCTCAAGGGCTCCAAATCTCGAACCACGGGGTTGCAGTAGGTAGCACCCACGGGCCAGCTCGCAGCGGTGGTACCGGGAGCCGACGTACCCTTCAATCAATCAGTGAGGTGCAGTGCAGCCATGGGGCAGCAGAAGCGCAGTGTCGTGCAGGACTTTGCAGCGTGGTGCTGTGCGGTGCAGTCGCTGAGCTCTGGCTGTTGGACGCCGGCCGGCCTCGATAGTTAGGTCGTGCAGGGCGACTCGAGCAGACGCTGCGAGCGATTCAGTAGACGCCAGGGCACGCACCATCAGCTCCAGCCTCGACCTGACTTGACTTCCCATTCTCTGTTGCATCCCTGTACGCTGCAGTTTCGATCAGCCATCCATCCGCAACGTCCACGGACAGAAGGGTTGTTCTGCCTATGTTTCTGCTCCTCCAGGGGGTTGCACAAGCCCGGCAAGCCGGATTAATCCAAGAGGGCATTCCGACTTCCGCCTCACTGCCCCCTAGATCCTAGACATCAACAAACGACGGCCGTCAAGAAGGGAAAAAGAGAACGCCGCGTACCTCCGGTGACCGAACCGCCGCCCGCTGGGATGGCGTTTCAATGGCGTCAACAGTGGGAGTTGCACAAACTCTGTGGGGTGGGATTCCTTCCCGCACCCTGAGGGCCGGTCATGATACTGTATCTGCCCTCCTTCTCCCAGTCTTCCATCGGCCGCCAGTACTATTGGGGTCAGCGCCACGGCGGAGTGGCCCTGGCAATGCAATGGATCCTTGGATGTTCAACGTTTGCGCTTTCGTGATGCGAATTTCTAGCGGCCGGAACTTGGCCTGTCTTGTGTAGGCGGGCGGGTCGGGAGCCACGGATGACTTCCCTGCCGATGCGCCGGCATCTTGACTCTCGATTGGAATGGAGTCACGGGTGTTATCCTATTCAACTCGCTCGTAAATAAACCAGGGGGTGAGAAAGGGGGAGTCTCAAATTCTTCAACGGCCAATGGTGGTTGTGGCGAATCCTTACCTTAGGGATCTCGGATCGGCCTCCTCTATCGATAGGACAGGTACAGTAGTACTAAAGTCCCAAATGCCGGCCACACATGCAAATTGCTTGCAGAGGGCCTATCTTAGGCCCGCCAGAGCTTGCGGTGCCAGCACATCTCTGCACTGCACACAGCGCCGGCTTCGGATGCCGTCCACTGGGCGAGGGGATACCACGCACACTGAGCACTCAATGGCCTGGCATACCTGACTAGGAGATCCGTGAGTGCAACCGAGCTCACCACATTCTGCCATCCATCCATGTGTTGCAGGGCACGATGATGCCCCAAGCACCCAGCACCCAGCACCCAGCACCAAGGGCCTCAGCAACCCTTTCAGACAAGAGGTTGCAGGGGTCGCTAGCGTCGCAGGCTGGCAAAAGTTGCTGATGATGGGACTGGACTGGACCGCTGAAGCCTACGCAGCCAGCCAGCAATCCGCCCATCGAGGCCTTGCATCTGTTGGGCGTTGGCAGTGGAGATGGTGGTGGACTGTCTTGGCGGCTCCCAAATTTGAAGCTGCGGATGCCGTGGCACGGAGCCTTTGACTTCCTCCATTAGATCCATGGATGGAGTACATGTTCCTGAGCAAGCCAGTAGGAGGGGACCTTCCAGTTTCTCACTGAGACCAGTGCGTTTTATTAGAAAGCCGAGGAAGGAGCTGCGAGCGAGTGTCCACTGTCCACTCATTCGTGGCTTCCCTTTTTCTGTGCCTTGGTCCTTGCTTTCTGACTCCTTGTTCCTGTCAACGCAACGGCGAAGTTTTGAGGAAGGACATTGGAAGCAAAGGTGGTGCCTTCCTTTCCACTTTTTCAATCCCGCCTCCACCTCCATGCAGCATCCCATCTCCACCTCCGCTTTCATCCATCGCTTTGGCTTTCCTGCATCGTACCGCCCTTGCAAATCAGCCCTGGACTGGGCAAGTCTGCTGCTGCAGTTCTGCACGCTAGGATGCAGCACAGAATATCCATTGAGGCACCTTGGTGGCTTCCTTCTGAGGCAAACATCTGGTCTCTCCTTTTCCTCTCATCTTCAACCTTGAGCTCTTCTGACCAAGTGCTGCATCTTGGTCCTCACCTTGTCCCTGCTGCCCACCAACTCCCGCCCCGTGATCTATCTTGGTCGGCTGTTGGTGTTGGTATCAAGTTACGGCCCAAGCACGCCGATCAGCAAACCGCCCATGCCCTGGGCCGCCATCAACCCTGGTTGCCACGCACGCTCGCGGACTACCAAACGGTGACACTGCCCATTGGCTCCACTGGCTCGAAACCCTCGGTGTGATCGCTAGCAGAGGCTGGCCAAACATCAAGACGCATTCGATTGCTTGACATGTCAAATCCAGCCCAAATCCGGGGTGAACCTCTGGCTCTCCACCAAGCTGTGACAGCCAGCGAGGCGAACCTTCGGGTACCTACAGTACCTACATGGTTCTCCTTCTGCGTCTCGTACATCAGACTGGTCAGCCCTAGCCAGGGTTTGGCCTCTCGACCTCACGCCGGGCGGCATCTTTTTGGCATGGTCTGGTTTCTTGCTTTCGGCATCACCAAAGCTTTCGTCTCCTCATTAACCCACCGACCAACTGCACCCATGGGCCTGTTCGGATGCCCCAGTCCAGGCAGAACCATATCTCTCCTTCTCTATCACCAACGCAAGAGGGCTCCACGGCCTCATTCACCTAATCACACCCTGTCCTGGATTCGAGACTGCGCAGCCTCGCACCCAGGTTCCCTCGTCAAGCTTGATATTCCGGGCTCAAAGCTCAGGAACGGCCTAGCGAGATGCCCCGCACACGACAGGGTGCAAGGTTCCATCGCCACGGCACACTACGGGTACCGTTTTACCTGCATCGCTAGAGAGCTGCAAAAAGAAAAACCTCGATGACTTCCTAGCTTCCATGCACCAGCAGGATTCTAGTGTCGGTTGATGCAAACATTTATTGACCTTTGATCAAGCGGAGCAACATGCTGCACGCACTGGTTCACCAAATGCACCAACCACGTTTTACTCGGCTGATCAGGCCATGGAAGGCAACGAGAACGACGCTTGCCATGTAGCCGGTTATTAGTCTTGACAGCTTTGACCTGCTAGTCCGGTCACAAAGCGGCTTCTATTCCCTCAGACAGACATGTCGATTGAGGTGCAATGACCAACTAATACACGAGCATTGGCCATGGCAGCAACATGGTTATCCACCAAGACCTCGCGAGTACCCGCGCTGACCAGGATACGGTCCCTTTGCGCCGATTTCATATCATCTCGATGAGATTGACCGCATGCCAAGAAGTCTATTGGAACCAACGACTGAGTAGCCTCATGAATCAGGATACCCTCCTGGAGCGCCTCAAGGTGCGCCAAGGGCCATGAAGATCTTCAGCTCAGACGTCATGACAAACAATGCACATTAGTGATCAAAGCTGAAAGCCAGCATCTGCAGGGCACTACCTTGTTCGATATCGCTGAGGCTTTGGTGGTTGAGAAGCAGATTCGTCCCAGGACTTTTTGGTAAAAATGGATCGCAATCTTCCTTTGTTCAGCTCGAGATAACCAAAGAGATGCTGACTGTGGATTCGAGATCATGACGTGAGGTTTTGGTGCATCTGGGCCAAACAACGCCTCAGTCAATCTAACGCTGAACTATTGGCCCTCATCAAGGCAGGACATGTCCGACGGCGTCGCGTACTAGTTTAGGAGCAACCATGATCGAAGCGAAGCTCCGTTGAGGTCGACAGAAGCTTCCAATTCCTTTCAACCCTTGCTGGAAGCGTGTCAGTGTGGACACAGCTCGGCTTTTGCTGGTGCTGGTGCTACCCAAGCGCGAATTGGCTTTCCAGGCCGCGTGGTGTTCGTAACGGAGCCGCCACGGCCGTAAGCCTCCACGGCATGGCTACAAACCCTGGAAGTACCTCGACGACTTGTGCATGGCCGGGCGCTTGAGGTGGTCTAGCAGAAACGAAGGGTAACAAACTTCCAGCCGATGCTCATATCATGCCAGGCTCCCCACCGGACTCCGAGAAGGGATCGGGGAGATTGAATCACGCGAGTTGAGGATATCCTGGACTGATGGGATGCGCCCATGTCGCCAGCCACAGCCGTGCCATGTCGATCAGAGGCAGAAGCCGTCCCCATACCCACCTAGCGTGGCCCTCACCAGCCACTATTCGATGCCAAAAATGCAGTCGCCACGTGGAAAAGATCAAACGTTCAACTCTAAACACCGTCACTTGCAGACAAATCGACACTCGAGGGGCTCACGGACTTGGGTGAGAAGGGGCCAGCAGTCGGCCTGGTCGTATCTGCCCAGAAACAGGTGCCCCAAAGAGAAGGGATCCGAGCCACCGGCTGTCGCCCAAATCCTTTGTTTGTCTTCCCTCTCTTTACCGGATCGGGCCAGCGGCATCAGGTCAAAGCGCTGTCCAGAGTTTCATCTAAGCCATTAGTGTCCAAATTACAGTTCCCTGAGTTTCGCGCTTCATCTGCTACACGACGGCGGTCGGTGTCTGAAGGGCTTCTGACCGAACCACCCAGGTGGCCTTATCCCACGCAGTGCAGCGCAGCGTGCCGGGTGCTTCGGCCTGCCGGCTTGGACTTGTAGGCTCCTGGCCTGGAGGGACGAACAGAAGTGCCCATGTGCTCTGCAACTGACTCGAGGACAATTACCTGCGCGTTAATATGGGAGACCATCGTGTTTCGCTCGGACTTTTTTGGTCACCCCTCATGCAATTCTGTTCATGCGGGCTTGAGGCGCCATCCCAATCGGTATTGTTTGCTCTTCTTTAGTAGTCGCACGAGGCTATATCGGCAAGTTGCGATTCTGCTATTGCTACACTTTGCAGACCGACATTGGATAATATCTACAGAACTGCAGGATGACTCGTCACACGTTCGCTTCGTGCCAGCAACCAGGTTGGTGGTTGTCGTCGCTGTCGCTGTCTACCTGATCACATGTTGGGTGCAAAAGTCCTGAACGTGTAAACGAGCCTCGGGTTACTCCCGGTACGAATTAGACCGACTTTCAGTTTGTTGTCTCTATTATACCGGTTGACCAGCAACGCTTGGGGAGCTTGCAGTGGAGTCTGTGTGTTCGAGTGACGTAGCCGCCAAGAGTGTACTGGGAGGTTTTCTGCAGCCAGGAGTTTGGTGTGATCGCGAGGTGGGGAAACTGGTTGAGGGTGTAAGTAAGGACCTTCAACATCCAGTTACACCTACATATAGATGGAGCACAGTATTGACCTCCCTTGAGGAGAAGAACCTATAGAAAGCCTATCAATTCCATCGACACAAACCCTCGTCCACACCGAAAATCCCATCCTATCGAGGGACATGTCACATATAGGATCTCGGAATGGTACGAATATCTTTGTAGTTGAAGCTTCCCACCGCTTCTCTAGCAGGTCCCTTTTCTAAGCCTCTGGATGGTGTCCAGAGCTAAACGGTTGTGGCTGTCTCTCGGGAGAATCGTCATAGATAGCAAGCTTTATCCGAGTATTGCAGCTCTTTGAGTATTTCCCTCGATCGGGAAGCTACATTATGCTTCGGGGTTGGGCATCGAGTGCCCTGCAGTTGAGCTTATGGCTGGCTTGACCATTCAGCATTGGGTTTAACTCTGTCGTGTAGTATCAATGTGTTCTTTGTTATTATGCCTGATAACTCCTCTGGGGGACGTCATTGATGCTAACGAATGGCTTCACCGTGGTGTAAGTCACGGAACTACAGAATAGTGTCCAACTCACATGCGTCTAAAACAATCGAATTATATTCCGTGATTTCCTGTAGCTATTATTGTACATCCTGTCCCTTGCTTCTGCGTCATGATAAGGTCAAAACTGTGCATAGCACTGTTCTAACTAGGCTACCTGCATGTTTAGGGTAACTCGAGGTAGCTGGTCGATAGGAACAACAAGTGACTGACGAGGAACCCAAGGTTTATGTAGCGTTATCAAAACTTGTTACCAGATATAGTGATGATTGATCTTTGCGGTGTAATCGACCGGTTGTACCAGCGCTGGTGATTACTGTTGCCATGTGTCAAGCGAGGTACCACAACATCGATGCGACATGCACCCACCCAGATAGGGACAAGGACATCAACCAGGTTGTATGGAAAGATAATCAATCCGTCCAACCGGACCCAAGAAACGGGCGCCTTTTCACATGTCATTGAATGGGGGTAGGCATCCAAAACATTTTACAATGTTTAGTGATAGTCAAGTTGGGAGTATAAGGGAGAGGAATGCGGCACGTGGTAGTATTGGTCGCATTACTGTGCGGACCAATTTTACCCTTGGTAGGCGAGTGTTTACCCGTCGAACAATGCCTGTTTAACACACAAACATATTGACGCGATCAACGGTTTTCGAGACTCAAACCAATGCCGTCCATCCATGATAGCATGGAAAGGAGCAAGCAGCCACAAGAGCTCGTGCAACGCTCTCATGAGGTGGTACCACCAGCCACAGCTAAACCCGGTCTTATCCGCACGAGCCACGCGGAGAGGCCAATCACAAGCGCGAATGAGGCGTAAATTTGCCTTGGTTGCGCGCGCTTCTCTGCTGAGCGAGCCTGATGGAGCCCACTCCGTCGCCACTCCTCCATGCGATTCATCTCGATTTGCCTGCAACGCAACGGAAGCTCCCCCGAGCTTCAAACCCCCATGGCCATCTTCGATCCATCATAAACCGTCCGCCCGGCATCTCGAGAAGAAGCGACCTTCTCCACATGCTGGCCCTTATCGCCATCCACGACTCCTTTTCCCTTTCCTTTCCCTGCCATCGAGCCCACACGCCGCGTTGAGGGGCTATCGGTTTCCACCTCCACCTGGGTGCTGGCCCAGACAAAGGCACTAGGATGACCGAGTTATCACCGCGAGGGGTACGGTTCTCGGGCACCGAAGACGAGCACTGCGAAAAGATAAACAGCCATCGACACGACGGTGCGAACGAATCCAATGGCGACCCCCATGCGACAGAGCGCCAGGATGAGCTGGGCACACTGTCCCGGTACACAGAATCATCGGGCCATACCGGATCGTTAACCTCACTGCATCCTGGAACCGTCATCAACGGCAACCCCAAGTCCCAGCGAGGCAGTACCGGTGATGATGGCGCCGGATATGCTAACGGCAGTTGGCCACAGCGGCCGCTGGGTCCTGCGAGGACGCCCTCGAGCACATACAATCCGGCAACTTCGAGAAAGCCAGGCCATCCACAAGCAACCCCATCCTTCACCGAGTCGATCCGATCGTCGTCCAAGACACGCCCATTAAAGACCGAGAGCAGGTTCCGCGCCCAGGAGCGAGCATATGTGCAGAAACTCCGGCAAGACTATGGTGGTGGATACTTTACATCGTATTCGAGCATGAACGGAAACGACTCGGACTCAGAAGGGGAGACTCCGTCATCGGAGGGCCCATATGATGATCGTTTTGACCAAGAAACCATCATGTTTTACGGAAATGACAACCTCCAACCCACAGACGAAGACCTAAAAGACCCAGAAAACCGCGAGAGGCTCGAGTGGCATGGTATGCTGGAGGCTGTCTTGACAGGAGACGTCGTACGGCAAGAGAAGAAACGGTTGATCAGCTCAGCCGACCAGCAGGCCGGCAAATCCGCCCACAAAACCGAACTCTGGCTGGGTATTCGTTCCAAGGTCTGCGGAAGACACGTTCCTGTCCAGAGACGAATGCTCGAGGAAGCTCGATCTACTTTGGACCGCACGCTGGAAGAGATTATCAACTTTGAGGTCAAAGGAGAGAGTGAGGTTGGAAAACCACCATATGAGCAAGTCAAGGACATGGTGAAGAAGATTGAGAAGTGTGAGAACATGTATCCTTCCTGGTCTGCACTCGCGGCAGAACACAAGGCGGCAGATTCCCCGGCTTTCAAGGAAGCGCACGAAGCAATCATTTCGTGGTACAACACGAACGAGATGATTAATACCGAGCTTTCTATTCTGAAGAAATGGGTGGGCAACGACGACCTGGACTTTACACAAACCAAGCAAAGGTCTCCCGCTGTCAACGGCATCAGTAGCGACGAGACTTCGTTCTTGGACAGGCTCATGAAGGAGGACGGACTTCAATCTCTTTACAACGACGACGACGAGAAGGGCATGCTCGTGCCTATATCGATTGTTATTAACAAGGCCAAGGACACGCTCATTAGGAATTCCGCCCCTTTCCGCAAACGGCATCTTCCACCGTATCTCGAGGAACTCCTCACACTCATCAGCTTCCCATCCCGCCTCATCGAAGAGATTACTCGCACGCGTTTAGCCTATGCTCGGAGAGTTAAGGAATCTGCCCAGCAAAATCCCCTGATGCAAAACCAGATGATATCTCAGTTCCAACTTCTGCTCAAGTTCGCCATTCGAATCAAGCTGGAATGCACCTCCATCGCGAATCCAGAGCCAGGATGGGACTTGCCCCCTTGTATCGACGAATCTTTCGACCAAGTTGTACTGGAAGCACTGAAGTATTATTTCAAGATGCTGAACTGGAAACTGAGCGGCAACAAGAACACGTTCAAGGAGGCGGAACTTCTATTCCAAGAATGGGACTTTGCCAACGAAATTGGCAGCCATCTGCACCGTGGCCACATCGAAGTGGCGGAGCAGTTCAGTTCGTTGACCTTCAAGGCTTTGAACAGACTGAGTCAAACTTTCGAGAAGGAGTTGCAGGCGAAGCCCAAGGAGAGCGCGATAGAGATGAGCAAGCGTTATAAGGCTTGTCTTGATTCGGTTCGAGTTCGTCAACGAATGCTTCAACGATTCACCCGAATGTTGAGTGACAACTACGAGCATGCGTCGGATTACAGCATCTCGTTTACCCCGGAAACGATGCAGAAATTCTCTGATCAGCTGGTTGCATCTGCCCATTTCCTGGTGGACACTGGGGGTTTTGAGCAAGACAACACATATGTCATTGCATCCCCTCACCTACGGGAGAGGCTTGAGGACGTGCAGGTTATGATGGCCATAACGTCCCAGGATCAGATCCCTGATGAGCTCGGGGAGCAATACTTACTCATTCTTCGGCCTGAAGATCCGCTCAACTGGTTCGGCGAAACAATCCCTGTACCATTACGAGACCAGAACATCGATCTGAAGCGAGGTCACATTCGACTTTGCGCCTCTAGCCCCCAAACACTGCACAATGCGCGAAGGGCGTTCCTCGATGCCGTGGACATGCATGTTGACCTTGTACAAGAGTCGAGGTCCAACATTCACAAAGTCAATACAAGGCTGACCGAGCTGAGGAGGGTGGCATACAAGCTTTCAAACACTTTCATGGATAGTGTTGAGATCATCAGGAAACAAGCCCGAGGTAAAGACTGCCAGGAATTGATTCAGACATGTTTTGTGTTTGCCACAGAATTTGGTCAACGATCATTGCTCTATATGGACAGCAACAGACGGCAGATGAACAACCTCAAGCTGACCAAGCTCGCACTGGACTGGGTGAGCTTCATCTGCGATGACTGCATCGCGTCCGATCGAAAGACGTTTCGCTGGGCTGTCCTTGCGCTCGAATTCGCAATGGGCATGACGCGAGGGCGTCACATCTTGGCACTTGGAGAGGACGAGTACGCCAAGCTTCGATCCAAGGTTGCAGGGTGCATGTCGTTGCTTATCTCGCACTTCGACATCATGGGCGCCAGGTCGAATCTTGCTGCTCAAGCCGAAAAGGAACGAATTGAGGCACTGGTGGGGCAGTTTAGGAAGCTTGACAAGAATAGGATGTTGAACGACGAAGAGGCTTCCCGCTGCATCACAGAGCAACGCATGGAAGAGTTGGAGAGAGTGGATGAGTACCGACGGGAGAAGGTGGCCGAGAGACAGGGAGTCGGACGAGTACTGGAAGGTAACAACGAAGTCGACCGATCGCTGGCATATCTCTCGTCGTCTGCAACCAACGTCACTATGCGCTGGCAGCAAGGCCAGTTTGTGGGAGGCGGAACATTTGGCAACGTCTACGCTGCGATGAACCTCGACACAGGCCACTTGATGGCGGTCAAGGAGATTCGACTGCAGGATCCCAAGCTTATTCCGACGATTGCCGAGGCGATTAGGGAGGAGATGGGCGTACTCGAAGTCCTGGACCATCCGAACGTGGTATCGTACTACGGCATTGAAGTTCACCGAGATAGGGTGTACATCTTTATGGAGTTTTGTTCAGGGGGATCTCTGGCCAACCTACTGGAGCATGGTCGAATCGAAGATGAGCAGGTCATCATGGTGTATGCTCTTCAGTTGCTCGAGGGTCTTGCCTATCTGCACGAGAGCGGCATTGCCCATCGAGACATCAAGCCCGAAAGTAAGTTTTGTATCCTGACTTGTCACCGGAGCGGAGAAAGCTAACCGCAAAAAAGATATCCTCCTCGACCACAATGGTATTATCAAGTATGTGGACTTTGGCGCAGCCAAGGTGATTGCTCGTCAAGGCCGCACGCTTGCGGACCGGCAAACATCGATGCCAAACAGGTCCATGACTGGTACACCCATGTACATGTCACCAGAGGTGATCAAGGGTGAAAATCCTGGTAAGCCTGGGGCAGTCGATATCTGGTCCTTGGGCTGCGTTATCCTGGAGATGGCGACTGGCAGAAGACCATGGGCACAGCTCGACAACGAATGGGCCATCATGTACAACATTGCCCAAGGCAACCCACCTCAGCTCCCGCCTCCTGACCAGCTCAGCCCACAAGGACTCGACTTCCTGAAGAGATGCTTTGCGCGGGATCCTCGGAACAGGTCGTCGGCGATTGAACTCTTACAGCACGAATGGATAACATCGATTCGAAGCCAGGTGGTGGAACCAGCCACACCGAGCGACACGAGCAGCTCAGCCCAGTCAACACCAACAGTCAGCTCAACATCGAGCAGACTGGGTGGTGTTGATGGATTTTATTAGCAGTCTAAGTCCAACTGTGCCTTCTGACATGACAATGGGATAAGTTGAGATGAGATTGAGGCAGGTTGGGGAAGAGGAGGTGTAACAAAGGAAAGGAAAGGTAAATGGAACGAGGACATATTCTATCGTTAGCTCGAGCACCAGTCTCTCATAGGTAGCTGGGCGGATCTACATGAGCGACGAGTTTGGAGTTTTTGTACATAGGCATTTGTAATGAGATTGGCTACTGGGGAGGAAAAGCGTGGGTGCATGATGGTCATGATAGCAATAAACAAGGAGGCCACAGGATACGAGATACCATCTAATAATGCATATGGATTTGACAGGACTGAAAGATGCTGACCTTGTTCATGATCATGTGCAGTAACTAACTGCCGAGGGGTGATAAGAGAGGTAGATGTGGGCGGCCGAGGGTCCGTCGTCTCGGCGCTTCAGCCCCGCAGCCACGGAGGCGCCCGATGCGGAGATGATGGATGTCATTGATAAAGGGCGGCCCGCACCGCGGGACACGGCACCTTCCTTGTGTAGCTACGTGGCCCGGCCTATCTCATCTAAGCTGGGTAACACATAACTACCCCTCCTCTCTCCCTTCAATCACCCCCTTCCAACAACAGCGTAGAAAGAGTTCAACTGCAATGGAGATTCCAGAGACCATTACCAAAGGCGACGCCGCCAGGACCGCTGAGATCTGCGAACAACACGGCATCACGCCGAACGAGTTCTCGGAGCTCCGCCAGCGCGCGACAGCGGCCAAGGCGACGGCTTACTGCCCGTACAGCCGATTCCGGGTCGGGGCCACGGTACTCTCTGGCGAGGGCCAGTTCATCGACGGCGCAAACGTGGAGAACGCATCCTACCCCGTGGGGACATGTGCCGAGCGCGTAGCCCTGGGCACCGCCGTGACGGGCGGACATCGCGGGTTCCGGGCCATCGCCGTCGCCACCGACATTGCGCCTCCGGCGAGCCCCTGCGGCATGTGCAGGCAGTTGTGAGTCCCAATCGTCGGGGAGGCGAGGCGGGGGGCGGGCGGAAAAGGTTTTGCTGACAAGGTGAGTTGTCTGGGCGATGTAGTATTCGAGAGTTTTGCACGCTGGAAACTCCAATCATCATGTTTGACAAGAATGAGGACTTTGTCGTCGTGAAGCTTGGTCAGGTTAGTTCATGCCATTTTCCTTACCTTTTGAACTATGGACTCATTCAGCGCGCAGCTTTTGCCCATGTCTTTTGGTCCTGATCAGCTTCCTCCGCCTGAAGCTCTCAGCAGGACATAAATTGAGCAGAGAATGAAAGTAATATCGAGGGTGTGATGTTGGCTTAAGGTTCACTACAACACCCGGCTTTTCATGCGATGGTGTTTTGCGTGTGCGTCTGCACCTGCGTCCATGTTGCATAGCGATGGACGTTGGTTGGGTTACATCCGCTGCATCGTTGGAGGGGAGAAGGATGCCATGTGCTTGACCCCTCCCTCGGCACGGGGCTCCCAATGGGCGAGGAGATCATTAGATGGCCAACAGGTTCCTGTGAGAAGAATCATCCGGGATGCTTCCATGTTGTTCAGGGCTGGTGGCCAAGGCAGAGTGCACCTGAATTCGTCTGTCTGTCTGTAAAAGTTGATCAGACATACTTACTTATGATCCGAATACAAATGTTACTTATTATCTCATGTGTTGGCCGTATCAGTGGATCTTTCTGTTGTCTCAGTGTCTTATTCAAGGGAGAGTAAGTGACAACCAGGATATGGATGGGGTCTTGTCTTGGAATCACTACATAGGGTAATCGGCCATTACACGACGAATTCACCTTCTGGTTCCTGTGGAAATTGGGTGATATTCCGAATTAGCTGTTGGCTGACTACTCTAGAGATTTACAGTCTGCCGGTACTCGTAGATAGTGCTGCTTGAGAAGGGCATCAATTTCGCCTACTATCCGAGCTCCACAATGTTGGTTATTCAATTACTATGGATGACATATTCCAATAGCAGTACTTCTCAATTACCAGCAACTACGAATTGGTCGAGCAGATCTTGAACTGGAAAAGAACCCATACCAAGAGCTGAGTTTGCTACATGAACTACTTCCCGGACCGGAATTTCACTCACTCACTCACTCATGAGTGATGGATGGCGCTACGATCCATTTGACTTACTGGGCTATAACCCCATACATACATTTGCGCCGTTGTCCGTCTTGAGCGAGAACCAAGTCGACACATGATTATATCCTCTCTACGCCTTCATGCGCCATAGCTGCCACTATTACCCTCCTAGGCAATAAGCATAACCCCAAGATCCCCACACAGCTCGTACGACACTGGGGGCCCAGAATATGGAGATGGAGATGGAGGCCAAGAGCGCTTCTGCCGTGTAGGGCCAAAGGGAGGCACTTTTGAGCCCTGTTGGGCCAAGACACGCAGGGTGCTGAATGATTCAGATGAGCGATAACTGATGTCACGCAACCTAGGGGAAGAGAATGATGGCATTGAGACAGGGAATCTACTTCATGTAGGGAGGACGTGTTCTTCTCCTTGGCCGCTTCGAGGTTCTTTAATTAAGAACCCGGTAAATGATATACGATGTATTGGCAATCGCGGGGGATGTTCATATCTAGGTACGAGGTTCGAAAATAAGCTTGCACTAGGGATGGAAGGCATGGAGAGAAGCACGGCCTGCTGAGATCATGGACTTCACACCCTTCTCATGACATGAACAACTTCTAGACCGTCGGTCCTCTCGTCTGTGAGCAAGCTTATTCTTGTTAACCTACGCACCCCTCAAGACGATGGTGACCCCAGCTCCCTTGGCTGTCCACTCAGGAGTCTCGCTGCTAGTCCACGATTTCCCTTCTTGGGCTGGTACACCGACTCTGCAGATATCAATCCTCCCCCCCACACGACCGTTATGCGTGAGCTTCACATCTACCCTGTCACCTTTGCCCATCCGTTATCAAATCCGCACCAATCGCTTGTGGCCAATTCGGCCCGAATGCTTCCAAGAGTCAACGTCTTGCTGGCTAGACGCCAAGAGCCTCAAACAAGATCAGCATTGTGACGACTAACACCAGTCAGTTAACTATCCATGTTGCCCAGCAGGAACTGTTACACACGTAGAGCTTGGCTCAAACTCTTGTTCATCAAACATGCTGACTATGAGATCAGTACTTCTTCGACAAGAAAAATTGCCAAGGCGGTTTTCTTCTTGCGCGCCTATGAAAACTCGGTGCTGGTAGCTGATCCTTCCATCTGCGTCGGAAGGATCGTGACTCTCCGACTCAGCGAACTCTTCGCCAAGACTGATTGATCTTGATTTCCAAACATATTGTGCTTTGGAGGACCCAGAGTGTACTAAGACGAATCACCAGTGCCGAGCCTCTTCATGGCCCATCATGAGCGGGTCAACAGGACCTCATGACCTGGGGAGCCATGGGTAGCTTGATGAATTGTTTTCCTGGAACTCGCAGACAGGGACGGACAGGGAACATGTCTTGAAGCATATATTCTGAGAGTTTTCGACTCTGCTTCTTTGCAGAATCCACGTCTTCATTTAACCTCTTCTAGGTGGACAACCTTGTGCATACTAAACTCGTCCACAATGGCGAAACTTCCAAAGATCAGTACGTTCTACCATGACGACATATGTGCTTGGGTGCTCACTAACGCCTATCTTTATAGCCAACACTTACTTTGTGGCCCTCGTGGCTACAGTTGGTGGCATGCTCTTCGGTTTTGATATCTCGTCCATCGCTGCACTTGTCATTCGACCCCAGTACATCGAGTACTTTGACAACCCGAGTGGCGTTAGACAGGGAGCAATTGGATCTGCTCTAGCTGCTGGATCTGTGTTTGGCAGTTTGATTGCTGGTCCAATCTCTGACAAATGGGGTCGTCGTGACAGGTATAACGTTACCTCATGCGCGGACTCCTGGCCTATTGCTAACAGCGAGTCTTTAGTATCATGTTTGCCTGTCTCTGGTGGCTCCTGGGTACAGCACTTCAGGTCGCTGTAAACGGATTTGGTATGCTCGTGGCTGGTCGCTTCCTTAATGGCGTCTGTGTAGGCATCACTTCTTCTCAGGTTCCTGTGTACCTGGCCGAGATTGCCAAGAGAGTACGTCTGTCACATTTCAACTTGTACTTCATGTACTCACATAATTCAGGAACGCCGTGGACGTATCATCATCATCCAGCAGTTGGCTATCGAGTGGGGAATTTTGATCATGTGAGTCCGCCTCCCCTGATGAAGGCAACAACTGACTTCATACTCCCAGGTACTTCATTGGCTACGGATGCGGTTTCATTCCAGGAACCGCTTCTTTTCGGACTGCATGGGGGACACAGTTTATTCCCTGTGTTGTTCTCATGGTCGGCCTTCCCTTCCTCCCTCGTTCTCCCCGCTGGCTGGCCAAGGTTGGCCGTGAGGAAGAGGCCATACAGACTCTGGCAGACATTCAAGCCAGAGGAGACAGAAACGATGCTCTAGTAATTGCAGAATGGCGAGAAATCTCCGAGACCTTGGCTGCTGAGCGTGAGGCCGGCGGGGGTTGGCGCAAGTTCTTCAAGAACGGAATGTGGAAGAGAACAATGGCTGGACTTTCTGTTCAAGCCTGGCAGCAGATGTCAGGGGCGAATGTCATCGTCTGTAAGTATAATGCACTTGCAATGAGCGAAAACGATCAAGTTTTAAAGGGGTTGTGGTGGTTTTCATGATTCGTGGCCGCATCTTGATCGGGGCCGGCCTCATTTGCCCCACTTCGGCTTCCGGGTGACGATGTGGGACCGGCCCGCGACCCCATACCCACATCGGCTTGCCCCGATGCCCTCCCATCACCAACGTGTTGAGAGAAATTTATTGTTCATGAGCTAACATTGTGCCTTAGACTACATGACGTACGTCTTCCAGATGGCCAACCTTGAAGGCAACATCAACCTCATCGCGTCGGGCATCCAGTACGCTCTCTTTATCTTGTTCACGTCGATCATGTTTCCCTTCATCGACAAGACTGGACGACGCACACTTCTGGTTTGGGGCTCGATTGGCATGGCCATATGCCACTTCATCGTTGCTGCTATGCTCGGTGCCTACTCAGTGCCCGTGCCCGAAGGTGTTGGAGGTAACGCTAATGTGGTGATGAGAGTCACTGGCTCTCCGGCTTATACTGTCATCGCATTTAGCTATCTCTTGATTATTGTTTACGCCCTCACGTTGGCTCCCGTGGCCTGGATTTACGCAGCCGAGGTTTGGTCTACAGGTACTCGAGCGACGGGTATGGCCATGGCAGCCGAGGCCAACTGGCTCTTCAACTTTGCTCTTGGAATGTAATTGAATGAGTGAAGACTTTGAGCGGATTCCGGCTTATGACTACTCAGGTTCACTCCCCCGGGATTTAAGAACATTCAGTATAAAATCTTCATCATCTTTGGTGTTTTGTGTATCGGATCAGCTGTTCAGGCATACTTCACGTGAGCACCAGACCTTGACTTGATACATGTTCAGTAATTCGACCAACTGGCTAACAGACGAAACAGATACCCCGAGACATGCGGAAAGACAATCGAAGAAGTAGAGGAGCTCTTCAAGAAGGGAGCGCCCCCAGCATGGAAGACGAAAAAGGGAGAGTCACGTCTGGTTGCGCAGGTGGAAGCCGTACAGGAAGCAAAGGACCATGGCAAGTTGGACCAAGTTCTGGGGGATGCACCTCTTCCCGGTACTACTGGGGAGAAGGGCGTGACGGACACTGCCGGTCGCGTGAATTAAATGCGAGTCGGTTTGAGTATGCGGAGCGAATTGGGAGAGTTGGATCTTGAGAAGAGGGCAGCTAGTGAGGCAGATCGAATCTGTCTTGAGTGATAGAAAGCGAATGGGCCTATAGAGTATATGTAGCCGTGCAAGATCTATCTTGGCTAGGTCAAGTCATGGGCTAGTAGTGTGTGAGATGTGAAGCAGTGCCATCTAGGATGGCCTATTCTAGGCCACCATGACAAGGGTGTTGCCTTGAGAATCGCAGGTCAGTTATTGGACGAGCTTAATCCAACTAGATCAGGACATAGTCAGTGACGTGTCTGGAGGGATTCGCCGTGATGCGTGAGACGGCATTAAGCGAGACCCCTGAAATTCCCCGGAGAAGGCGATTGTAGACAAGAAGGAAGCTGGTTGATGGAAATAATGGTGAGGATATGGCTCTGCAGGCGGTATTGCCAAGGACATCACGCGTAGATGGC
The DNA here is from genome assembly GCA_002168265.2 of Fusarium euwallaceae. Classification (NCBI taxonomy): domain Eukaryota; kingdom Fungi; phylum Ascomycota; class Sordariomycetes; order Hypocreales; family Nectriaceae; genus Fusarium; species Fusarium euwallaceae. The sequence continues at coordinate 2,866,142 of NHTE02000041.1, forward strand.
TCGTAAGAGAAAGGGATGAAATCTCGTGTCACTTTTCGGCGGTGTTTGAACGGTGAGGGTTTTATCGGCCGATGATTTATGCTAAACGCCTAGGTTTTGCAGATAAGAGGGAATTCGGCACCATGGAGAATAAATAGGTGTCAAATGACTTCGTTTTTGGTCCTTGATAATGTTAGAGAGCAAATTCGAGGGGTTTGTGGGATGCGGCCAGAGGAGGCTCTTTGCTGGCGGCATCTAAAAATGGAACTGTCCGTCCTGTCGTGCAGTAGTGCAGGGTCCTTGGCAAGAGACCGAGGTTTAGAAAATCCGGGGTTCAGGTGCGATGGGATATGGATAGTTTGGTTGTTTTGGTTACTGAGATCCAATCGTGTGAGAGGATATGGTTGCTGGATCAATCTTTGTGCATCTCATGCAAGGCGGTCAACAACCAAAAAAAAAAGGAATAATACGAGATGCTCACTCATGCTGGGCAACACAACAACCTGGAAACCTGTAAACCCAGAGAGCCGAGACGTCATGACGGAGACTTTGACCCTTGCTATCCCCTGTACCCGTCCAAGATGGGGGGCAGCGCTGCCCAATGAGCTGGGCGCATCCCCGTTTCTCCGTTCACAGGCCTTGTCTTTGAAAGCCTGGGCGCATCCCTGCGCGCGAAGAGGAGCGACCGGACCAGTCAGAGGAGAGGGCGTCAAGCGTTTAAACTGACGGGCCACTGAAGGGAAAGGGGACAGAACTGACTCGGACGGTGAGAGGGAGAAGATTGGTGGCCACTGGCTTTGCGATTCATTCAATGGCGAGCTAAGCGCAGGGTGCAGCTGTACTTGGGTAAAGTACAGACAGCATGTGATGGGTGGATGAAAGGAATTTTGGTCGTGCATGACGAAGGATGGCTTACTCAGGTACTATCTATGCATGCATGCATGTTCGCTCGGTTCATGCGTGCGTGGTTTCCCCTTTTGTTGCTGCACAAGCAAGAGTCAGTCAAAAGTTCAAGCTGAGCCATTTGCGGCCTTTTCATAATAGATTTTCCCGACTGGGCGCCTCACTCGCTCGCAAAAGAACGCAAAAGCCAAGGCTAGGCTCGAGCTCTCTTCGGTCTCCCCCGTGAAGGGGGGGGTCCACGAGGACCCTAGAGACCCAGGCATTCGGCAATGGTAAGCCCAGGGGATCCCGGAGAATTGGTAGAGGAAAAGAAAAGGGAGGATGAGGTTACGGGTCTAGGCTATGGATCTCGGAGAACAAGAAAAGACACTGGCCACAGAGGCGAATGAATGAATGAATGAATGAATGGTCTACAACGGCTGGCACCGACACAGGGAGTTGACCCGGGGATTGGGAATTGTAGGGGACGGGATGATGGATGGACATGGACATGTTCTGGAAGGGCGGCGTTGACGACGAGACGGAGCCTGTGGTCCGGGGCCACCATTGGACATGTAGCTCCTGAAGATCTTCCCTAGGCTGTTGCGTATCGCCATGTTTACTAACTAGTTGCCTGGCTAAGGAGATGGGCACTGAATCAAGGGCGTAGGATTGCCTATCTCCTATCTACGTTGCCGGTTAACTACCTATTGTTTTGTTGTTGATGAGGGGGAACGGAATGCGTTAATGCCCCCGACGACGACGACGATCGAGGCCCCCCGCATCCATGTTAATCTGAGTGAGCACCAACAAACAGAGAATTTCACCGTTGACAATGTTCTCGTCGTCGTCTTCTCCCCGTTCCAACGACACAAGCTGTCTGGAATGGTATGTAGCTTGCGAGTGGCGTCGGTTGGGCGGGTTTTGTTGTTTTTGTTTTAGAGCCGGGTCTGTCGCGTTTTTTTTTTGCCGCCGCCCGCCTCTAGCTGCTATCCACCATCCATGATATCCACAGGAGGGACGACACCGCCCTGACAGAACAGAGGGAGTTAGGTACCCACTGGCCGTCAACCTCCGCTGCCGCTAAAAAGGGCCCCTAGCGGGCTTGTCGCACGTTCCCCCAGGTCTGCTCCATCGGTCTACCTACTGGGTGGCCCCCCTCCACCACTCCACTAGAGAGAGGTACCTTCCCACCCTTGACCGTCACACGCGCCCAGTGTCACTCGTGCTTGTCACTCACACACACTCACCACTTGAAGCGGCGGCGTCCTCCCTCAGCTCAGCCAGCTCGTGCTCTTACTTGCTCGTCACCTCTCGTCTCGTCCTCTTGAAATCTACATCACCTTTTCTTTTAACGCCTCACGACCTAAACGCCGCTTATCTACTCTTGCTCCTTTTCTCCTCTTTCTACCACCTCCCTCCTCATCCCTTCTTCCGCCACCACCACCTCTTTTTCTCGCCGACTTCCCTCGACTCTCCGTTCCTGGAACCTTCTCCTCACCAGGTTCCTTCATAGCCCGCCTTCTACAGCTCTCCTCCATCTCTCCACACATCAATCGAAAAACCGCCATTTCCCAACCTTGTTCAACCCCGCCCTTTCAGCGAGTTTCATCAATCCCACGAGCTTGTGCTTTTGAGGCGGCTTGTTCTTGGCTCGGATCTGCGAGAGCTGCACCGCCTAGAGATAGCTCCAAGCAACCGACTCTTGCCGTCGGCATAGCTTCGCTACCCAAGGGACCACATTCGATCATCGCTTCTCCTACCGAAATACTCGACGCGCTTGGCTATCTATCGCCTATCGCCCACACACCGATCAAGCTTCGGCCGACACATGCCACCGTTGACGCCCTGACGACAGCGGTTGGCCCCAAGTTCCTTTCCATCCGTGCCTCCATCCACCGATTACCAATCTCGACATGGAGCCTGTTCCTGAGACGGAGCGGATGGAGGAGTTCCGGCCTGCTCTTGTCTCCTCGTCTCCAGTGGTTCCCCCAACCGCTCCAGCTCTGCGGATTCCTAATCCAAACTCCGTCTCGTCCCTCAACATTGACCTGCCTCGAAAGCCGCCAAACCTGAGACGCAGTACCGACCCTAGTCCGACATCGCCAGCTTCGCCCTCGTGGTCCACCACCACCTTCATCCCATACCGCCCGCGCACCACCTCACCTCTCTCTGGTGCTCATTCTCGATCCCGTTCCACCACCAGCCTGGCGCCCCCAATGTCTCGTACTCAATCCATGCCTGGAGTCAACGGCTCAGGTCATATTCTCTTTTCGCCCCAGCGCCGCCAAACCAGTCCCTCAGGATCTCCGAGCCGTGTCCGAATCCCGCGGAAGCCTGCCGATGAGGCTTTCCCACCAATTTCTCCCGTTCGAACATCTGTACTGGAGCCTGAGCGAAGACACGGGGAGAGACGAAGTAGCTCCCCCATCCTAGGCTTCTCGTCAAGCACTCCTGCTCGACTGCGTCGGCCATCATCCCCTCTGAGAACCATTGCATCATCCAGCACCGGCTCCTTGTCAACATTTCCGCCAACTCCATCCTCATCAATCTCATCTACTTCATCGTACCGGAGTTATGATGCTCTCTCGGGGAGCTATGGAACCACTTATTCATCAGTCCCTTCAACACCAACTTCAACCAGGTCACGAAGCCCCAGCATTTCTAGCTTGGAGACTATTCCTGACACACCTGATGCCGAAGAAGCTGCGTTGGAAGCCGAGCGAATCGCGCAGCTTAAGGCTGCCGCGGATGCCGCCGAGGGTAACGACTCGTCGGACTCAAAGGGGAAAGATGGGCAGCTCCGGGGACGCACAATGGGATTTGGGTCCAGAGATAAACGAAAGCGTTGGAGTGTATGCGGAGCAGAGCGGAGAGGGGATCTCGATCTGGAGACGATTTGGGAAGACTGATTGGTCAAGAACGAGACTGAAGTTGCAGAATGGGGGACGTTGGCCTGGGATCGCCGCGGCATCTCGCACATGGATGGCGGGACCGAGGCCAGCAAGGAGGGACGAGACATGCGTTGCTTTACAGTACAGGACCAGGACCAGGACCAGGACCTTGGCAGACACGATTGCATCACGGACGGCGGATTGGTTGTTTGACGGTTGCTTGTTTTTTTGCTCTTTTTCGGCATCAGCATATGGTTTCTCGTTTTTTTACTCTTACAAAGGGCACGACGGCGATTGCGTGACCCTCTTGATACCCATTCCAGCACATCTGCATTATCCATCCCAACAGGAGGATCGGATCACGTACCACACACAGCCACATGTCAGGCCGATTGACTTGACTGAACTGTGCGAACCTGAATTCTAGGGCGAATTACACACACTCACGCTCACACTGTCCCCATCCCGTCTTGATGTCATTTCACTCATGGCTGCTTGTGCGCGAGGTGGGCGGGATGAAACCGAAGGGCGATTGAATCTATGGGCAATAGAACAAACCCACAAAAGGCTTCAACTCTCGTGTGTCCCGTCCCATCGCATCCTCGTCTATGTCTCGATTGACGGACGAATTATAGTGTCGATCGCGTTCAATTGATAGGGACCTGGTGTTCAATAAAAACTCGAAAATGTCTCTTGTCCCCTCGTCGGGATCTGGGCAAACATTGCTTTTGTCTCCCTTTGTGTCCATTGTGTGTGTGTGCGATTGCGGTGTCTAACTCCCTTGAACAGATCAACAGCCCCACGACTGCTAACGAAAACCTCCCTTCTAAGGGCTCCCGACGACGCTCCCTCTTCAATATACCACCCTTTGAAATCTTCAATATTCGTCCCTTTTGATTGAAAATTGACTCCTTGAGCAGCAACCCTCGACAAAGATGAAAGTCGTACTTAAAGGTCGTGGGATGCGTCCCAGAGATGCAACTCTCACCACCAGACTCACCATCTTCTCTCACACACTCTCACAACAGCCTCATCTCACTCACTGGCTGCTTTTCTCACAACTTTTCCCCCATCTTGATACATAGTCTGCAGCATGCTTCTGCCTACTTTCATCGGCGCCGCTGGCCTTTTGGTCACGGCTGTCGAGGCCGCTCCACGGGGCACTTGGTTCCACAAGGTATGGGCTTGAAAGATACAAACAAAGATTAAACATTTTCTGACAATGATATAGTTTCAACGAGATGATCAAGGTTCTAAAGCAAGAATCGCTGCTCGATCTGATTCTCAGGCTTCCAATGCTTACAGCCAGCCCAACAACGTCTACACTCCTGGCACAAAGTATGCCTCTCCCGACACATACACCAAGACCGACTCTCAATATGCCGCCCCCAAGAACACATCGACTTCGACCGTCAACTCCAAGACTCTCAAGTCGGATATTGAGTGTCCTACCGGTGGCGTCTACGTTTCGACAACGACTCTCGACCTGACTGTCACCGTCACTGCATCTTCAAACATGTCTTACACCATCTGCCGTGACTGCACTCAGACTGTCACCCGCAACGGCACCGTTTACCTGCCTGGTGGCAAGTATGTTCCTACGCTATCATACGACAAGGAGACCAACGCTGCGTACCCGATTGCTGAGATCACCAATGGCGGTGGTCAGTATAACAGTGGCTCTCCTTACTATCCCCCCAATGCGACCTATATCCCAGTCAAGACAAAGGATGTTGAGGATCCTGACGAGACTGAGCCCTGCACGGATGATGACTACCCTTACATGAACTCGACTATCGCTGCTCCTCTGTACACTACACCCGTTGACAAGCACGTCTCCGCGAGTGGTTATCAATCTGCTATCTACAACACTCCCAGCGGCTACAACTCCGATGCTCCCGTTTATACCCGACCAGCTTACGTCAAGCCCGTGTACCCAGAGCCTGGACACAGCAACTCTTCGATCGAGACTCCGGCCTACACTAAGCCTGTGTATACAAAGCCTGTTTATCCCCAACCTTCTGGTAACTCTACCATTGTGGCCCCGGTTTATACTAAGCCTTCTTACCCTCATCCCTCTGGCAACTCAAGCATCGTGCCTCCGGTGTACACCAAGCCTTCTTATCCCGATCCTTCTGGTAACTCGAGCACCACCCCTCCTGCGTACATCAAGCCTGTTTATACCAAGCCTGTCTACCCGGAGCCTAACAACTCGAGCATCGTTCCCACCGTTTACACCCCGCCGGTTTACACCAAGCCTGCTTACACTGAGCCCGTGATCCCTGGCAACTCGTCGGCTATTACACCCGTCTACACCAACTCCGCCGATCCCTCTGTGTATACACCTCCTGTCTACACTAAGCCGGTGTACCCCGAGACTCCAGTCCCTGGCAACTCTTCGACCGTCTCTACCAAGTCTGCCGACCCATCTGCTTACACGCCTCCCGTGTATACCAAGCCGGTGTACCCTCAGCCTGTGACTTCTGGCAACTCTTCTACTGGCGAGGCTCCTGTTTACACCCCGCCAGTCTACTCGGATCCCGTGGTCCACGGCAACTCGTCCACAGTCCCTCCCGTGCATACCACTCCTGTTGATCCGTCGGTGTATACTCCTCCCGCCTACACTAAGCCAGCTTACTCGGAGCCCATCATCCCTGGAAACTCTTCCACTAGCGAAGATCCCATCTACACTCCCCCGGTCAATACCAAGCCAGCTTACCCCGGGTCTGTGGTTTCTAGCAGCTCATCTACCAACGAGGGTCCTGTTTACACGCCACCAGTCTATACCAGACCTGCTTTCCCTGACCCTGTTTCTTCTGGAAACTCTTCAATGACTCCTCCGGTCTATACCAAGCCAGTCGAGACTCCTGTCACCACGAAGTCTGTTGATACGCCTGTTTACTCGCCCCCGGTTTACACCAAGCCCGTCTTCCCCAGCGAGTCTTCTGACGCGTACCCTCTGCCTTCGACCCCAAGCAACTCGACGATTCCTCCCGTGCTCCCCGTTTCTTCAAGCGATTCGTCATCTGTCGTCGACCCGACATTCACACCTGAAGCTTCGACCTCGCAGGATAGCTCTGCCTCTGCCTCGATTGAGCCAACGACCCTCCCCGTGACGCCCTTCTTGACAACCACCTCTTCAATCGAGTCTTCGACTACTGAGCCATGCATCATCGACACCTCCATGGTCCCCATCTCTTCATCCTACCTGAACGTCACAGCCACCACACCGAGTGTCCCCACAGCAACCATCTACAAGAGGGACGCCGAGAACGGTGCTTCCAAGAGAGATACTGCATACTGTGGTGTTAAGGGTAAGGCTACGGGAATGAATTTTCTCGCCGAGTTTAGCGAAGACAGCCACGGCATGCCCGTCACCCTTGAAGGATGCTACCAGTTCTGCAAGGTAATTCTCAACCTCTATTAATCCTGTATTAAGTGCTAATAAACCCTTCAGCATGACCTACCATCCACCCGCGGCTGCCAGGCTTACCGCTTCTACAACAACGACAGCGGCGCAACCCGCTGTGCAGTCTACAACCAACCCGTCTCCAAAGACATCCGCGAGATCGACTCAACAGTCGAAGACGTCTGGTTCGACCTAACCTGCGGCTCCCCTTCCACCTACCAAGACGAAAATCAGTCAAGCGCAACAGGGACATTCTTCAAGCTCGGTCTCGGTCTGAATTACTAAAAACTCCCCCCTTTGATGACAAGACACGTTTTATTTCCTTTGTTACAGATTCATGGGAGTCGGAGTTTTTAAGGAGGGAGGGTTTTCACTTTAATACCTAATTTGAGAAGGGAAAGGAAAGGGGGAGAGTGATATAAGTTTGTGTGGCTTTTGTACGAAAGTTGTTGCTGGAGGAGAGCATACATATGTCCATGCGGATTCCGTGTCCCCCTGATGGGACGGTTTAATATGTAATTTCTTTTTAGTTATTGTTCAAATGAAAAGCAATCGATCTGTTGAAAGTTTGGCTTTGGTTTCTCGTGATGATTTCCTCTGGCTTGCATGGGAGGCCTTGTCTAGTTACCTTGGGATACTCTTGAGTGTCACTGCTGGCCAGGGTAGGTATTCATTATGGGCGTATCACGGTAGAATGTGAGAGAGTACATATTTACCAATACGACCTGAGTTGATGCTGTCTATCTGTTCTCACTGTCTGATCCCACCGGAAAAGATGATCAACCGTTGGCCCAGAGCCAGCACATATCGCAATCCCATTTTCTGGGCCTCAAAATCATGAATGTTTCCCAATCTCAGAATCAATGCTTTGGCTCAGCCGATGCCCTCGATCTCTCCTTTCCCTTTCAACTGCCCTGCCTCCCTTTCCTCTCATTTCTTCCCTTCCAACCTGTCGTTACCAGGGCTAGTTGCAGACGACAGAGGCCTTTGCCAGCAGCATTCTGCAGTCGTAGTTCTGTCCATCAGCGTTCCCAATCTTGTAGAGGAAGGGTGAAACATGGATCTTAACAAGGCTCCTCGAAGACAACTCCTTTTCGTGGCAAATCACCTGCATGGTCTCTGGGTTGAACCGACGGCGCATCAAGGGGTTCTGAGATTCATCTTTCCAGTGAATTTGGAAGATGGCCTTGGAGCCCATGAAAATCTGGTCGAGCTCTATGGCATTCTCGATGATGGCCTTGATTTCATCCCAAACCTTCTTGTCTGTCCTGTCGAAGCTCTCGTTATGGGCCGGGAAGAATGGCCGCAGCCGCCTCGTTTCCGCGTTGGCGAGGCTCCTGACGGATTCCCGGTCATTGCCCCAAAGATGACCGAGCATGTTTGATCCTTGAGCAAACCACTTCGCAGCTTGTTGGCAAGTAGGTGGGTGATCTTGCGAGTCCTCCTGGCCGATGCGATCTGAAAAGGTCAGTTCATTCATAGTTGGGGGAGGGTCAATACGAATGCCACTTACTGATGATATGATCCCGGACGTTTTTAAAATCAGCAATACCAGGGCCGCCCCAGACCATCCCTCCAGCGTCAAAAACCATGTCATTGACCATGTTCCACAGGTAGGCATGGAGCAAAGGCTCGCGATAGTCCTCGTCTTGAAGATGCCTTCGGAATGACCCAGAAGCCCAACTCAGCCGAGTTTGAGCGACCTCATCGAGCGGCAGACTTGGAGGAATCTTTGCCAAAGAACAAGCAAGTGCGCGGATGTTGTAGTCGAGGGTCTTCCACTTGCCTCGAACAACGTCGTCTGTTGCCTTGGCTGGGTTTGCCAGGCTGCCCCCTTCTGTGAGACGTCTCTGTTCATCCATTTCGCTCAGAGCTTTGTTGAGTTTCGTATTAGCTTCTCTGAGTCTGGCATTGGCAGTGTTGTACTTGAGATGCAGCTTTTTGTATTCGCCACCGAGTTGTTCCTTTTCTTTGTTTGCACTCTGCAGTGCCTCTTCCAGCTGGGCAACCTTTACCACGAGCCCATGCTGGCTGAATTTCTTGGCCCAGTCTGTTAGGAACTGCATGAAGGGTTGATTGCCTTGGTTGACACCTGCTGCAATGTTTTGCTGTAGCGCCTCGTTCGAGTTGGCTTCTTCCTCGGTATCCTCAACGCTGGAGCTGTCCAGCGTGATCGGTGTATTTTCTCCCTGCGCTCTCGAAGTATTGACCTCAGCCCACATGTCGATCAGGTCTTGGTCACTGATCAGGTCTTGTTCGCGAGTTTCATGCCCGCCAAAGCTGCTGCCATTGTTGCCGGTTTGCTGACCTACCTCGGATCGGTGAGACGGAGGAGCCATGGCACAAGCGGTGCTGTTGTCGTTGGAGGTGCCTGACACTACGTTGACAACATCGGGCTCTTGTGGTGGAGGCCCGACTTGGCGAGAGGTGTTGAAAGGGTTGGGTTGACTCATTCTATGTTGCGCTGGGATACTGCACATGGTCAATGGGATGGATAGATGAGCGAACTTGCCCAAGTTAAAAGAGCACACACCCTGGGCAAGACTTTCGTTTCTGGGTCGAATTCCAGCAGAGAGCTCCTTAGGAGCTCAATAGAGGCCTTGAGAATGCAAAGATTTTCTTTAGTTCTTGGGCAAGGGACGCGTAGTGGTTGGCTGTTGTCCCGGATGACAGGTTGAGTGGGTGTAACCAAGCAAATTACTCGGGATGAGTGAGGGAGAGAGGTGAGAGGGGAATCAAAATTCAGAGGAGAATCAAGAAAATAAACTCGGTGAAATGAAACCCCGGGCTACTTGCATAGCCTGATGCCTTGAGTGCGAACGGCAGTGATTCACAGTCACGGATAGTCGCAGGAGAAGCTTCGCGTACCCGTCGGCTTCTTCACTCCCACCTTGAATGTACCTAACCATTTAGTTATCCATTCACATTCAAGCCTGCCCTAGAAAACGAGTTTCTCTCGTCTCTCTCCACCCAAAACTCTCTCCCTTCTCCTACAACCTTCGAGGGCTAGACAACTGCACACCAACCACCTACTTACCTCAGACTAGTCTCTGGAAGGACTCGAGATGGCAGCTAACCAGCCCACAGACGATGTAATAATCATCGGCATCGACTTCGGCACCACGTAGGTTTGCTCACAACACATCGCCAAAGCTGTGACTGACGTTGACTTGCTCAGATACTCGGGTGTCTCTTGGGCCTACTCCCGTGAGCCGGAAGAGATAGAGCTTGTCACAAGCTGGGATGCCGAGCTGCACCACTGCTCCGATGTCGAAAAAGCACCAACCACGCTGATGTACGGCGATGATGACAATACGACCTGGGGTTACTCTGTCCCTGCCGACAAGGACGCCTTGAAGTGGTTCAAGCTCCTGCTGCTCGACGAGGACGACATCCCCTGCGCCCTCTCGGCATCCACGCAGCTTGACAAGGCTCAGCGCCTCCAGGAAGCAACAAACAAGGACCCCGTCGAGATTATTGCGTGTTTCCTACGAAAGCTGTGGAACCACGCCATCGACTCCATCAAGCGCAGCATCGGCGCCGAGTTGCTCAAGAGGTCCAAGTTCCACGTCGTCATCACCCTGCCGGCCATCTGGCCGCCTTATGCCCAGAAGCGCATGAAGCAAGCTGCAACTCTCTCTGGCATCCTCGACTCCCGATCGTGCGGTGCTACCACGCTGCGATTCATTTCAGAACCTGAAGCAGCGGCCCTGGCCACGGTCAAGGATCTTTCCAAGAGATCAACTATCGAGGCACGTCATCTACATCAAGCCTGAGAAATACCGAGCTGACATTCATTGCTAGCCTGGCGATAACATCGTTGTCTGCGATGCTGGAGGCGGAACAGTCGTGAGTTTACCCTTGTCGGCGTCAGGCGTGGTTCTGAGTAGGCCTGACTGACATGAATAAGGACCTCATCAGCTACGTGATCGAATCGACAGACCCATTCACCGTCAAGGAGTGTGTCAAAGGAGATGGCAAGTGACCGAGGCCCCAGGGTAGAGTTGCCTTACTAATCGCAAACAGGAGGCCTATGTGGAGGAGTCTTTCTCGATGAGAACTTCGTCAAACTCATCAAGTCTAAGGTTTCCCACGAATCGTGGGATCTGGTGAGTAAAGCAGAGGAAATCAAGTTCCTCAACGACGGATGGGAGCATGGTATCAAGCCACAGTTTGCGAACCAGCAAAGAACCTGGCTAGTCGATCTCCCCGACGCCTGTAGCGACACTACCTCCACCTCCAGGAAGCTGAAGCGTCGCCGGACTCTTGAACTCAGCTCGTACGTTTATGTAACTGTTTCTGCATATCAAAAAGGCTAACAGTACTTCCTAGGGACGAGATCTTGTCCGTCTTTTCTCCCATTGTCAACAAGATTGAGGCGTTGGTGCGCCGTCAGTCCAATGCCATCGTGATGAAGTACTCCCGCCCACCAAAGGTTTGTTCTTTCAGCCCGGCCCAGAGAGGTCTCTGCTAACCCGTACAGCACATCATCCTAGTTGGTGGTTTCGGTCGCAGTCGGTATCTTTTCAATCACCTGCAGACCAAGTTCGAATCGACCGTGCTGCAATCCCGGGGCAGCAAGCCGTGAGTGTTTTTACCCAAACTGGGAGGTGGCTGATTGACAATCTCAGATGGACTGCCATCTGCCGTGGTGCTGTCGTTCACGGTCTTTCCAAACATAATCTTTGCCCGCAACTTGGGATAAAGGTAGAGGCAAGAATTGCCCGGATGAGTTACGGCGTCTCATGCCACGACAAGTTTGATCGATCCAAGCATCGAGAGGAGGACAAGTTCTGGGCAGAGGATCGCTACGAATATCGTGCCGACAACCAGATCAGATGGTTCTTGAAAGAGGTATCTTATGTTCCGAAACACCAGGTGGCATTGGACTTGATGCTCACACACCTATTCGCAGGGCGATGACGTTACCACCAAGCAACCAGTTCGGCACAACTTTTTCAAGCTCTACTCAGGACCCCTTGGGGAGATCTCGGACTCCATAAAGTCCTCCTTGGCCTCTCCGCCTCCCCGACAAGTAGACTACACCGTTGAACGCCTATGCACAATCAAGTGGAACAAGCATGTGAGCTTCGAGTCGCTCCCAACGTATACCAATGCCATCGGGAAGGTCTACCACATGCTGCAATATACTGTCGAGATGACATGTGAAGATGGGACGGTCGACTTCGCAGTCTACCACGATGAGAAGCGGGTCGGGGCGCAAAACGTCGAGGTTGAGTTTGACTAAACCCGACCTTAGCCTGCTTGCTCTACCAAGGGAGATGAAATGGACTGGTGTGTTGCAGGACTGACTGAGGGTGATGGTGTTCAGGGGACGGGCCTCACAGTCATCTTGCTTTCGGGAAACGGAGAACGGCGTGCTGGATTTTTTTTATTGTGCCTGGAAACGATCAGACGGGGTCCCATGGCATCACAGATGAGCCTTTATTGTAAAGCTGGAGCCTCAGGTCTAGGATCTCACATTGATGAGGGCGAGAGAAGATTTAGAGATTAATCTAGGACAGGCGCAGAAAATGTTTGGACAACTTGGTCCATCCCATGATAGATTCGTCCAACGCCTTCGCTATCCATCCGAAGCATGATAATCTATGCCTCGGTCATGTCGACATCTTCTTGCTTCATCGACAGCTCATCCCTCGAGCTTTGGTCCTCTTCGACTTTTGCGCCATTGGTCACAGGAGCATCCCTGACATGTCGATACACCCTGACCGTATTATCCTGCCCCCCACTGACCATTGTCTCTTCATGAACATCCACCCAAAAGCACACGCCCGCGTGGCCCTCAACCCTCTGCAGAACATTCTTGGACACGACGTCCCAGAGCACAATGCTCCCGTCCTCACTAGCGGAGGCGACAAAAGGGGCGCCGTCTAGGACACCAAAGCAGCCGCCAACAGCAAACTTTTCATTAAGGTGACCTTGGTACGTCTTCTTGACGCTACCGGCGACATAGTCCCATAGGCGAATGCAGTTGTCGAGGTTAAAGGCCAGGACGAAACGGCCGTTGGGGGAGAAACAGACGTTGGTTACGGCTGGGTTGTCTTCGTGGACAAGGGTACGGAGGCATTGGCCTGTTGACGTATCCCAGACACGACTATAGATGTATTAGCAAGTGGAACTCATCACACAAAGGGGTCCTTACATCAATCCGTCCGTTGAACAACTCACGACCAGCGTTCCGTCGCAACAGAAGTCAATCCCACTAACAGGATCACTATGCGCAGGTAAACTACGCATAAGTCTACCTGCTCTCACATCCCACAAAAAGACAGCTTCATCGTAGGACCCGCTGGCAAGAATGTTGCCCTTTGGTGAGAAAGCCAAGCAATGGATATAATTGTGATGTCCCTTCAGAGGCGCCATCTCCTGGCCAGCTTCCGTCTTACGAGCAGTAGTTTTCGGCCGTCCTGTAACACGATCCCATAGACGAATAGCCTTGTCGTCTGAGCCGCTCGCAATGGTGTTGCTATCGGGTGTCCAAGCAAGACAGCTCACGCCGGCCATATGACCAAATAGTGTATCCATATGCGCGCCCGTCGCAGCATCCCATATCTTGACAGTAGCATCTGCGGATGCAGAAGCGATGAAGCGCCCGTTGGGGGATATTCGGACCTGCGAGATGGGCTTGGTGTGGCCGTGGAGGACGAGGCGGGCACGGTAGTTTGGCTTGAAGGGTTCGGGGGGAGGAGTCGGTTGCGGAGCTCGAGGTGAGAGCGAGTCTGTTCGGGAGCGTGTGGAGGATGATTGAGATCGTGAGCGTGAACGTGAGGAGCGGGGTGATCGTGATCGAGAGACTGAGGAAAGGCGCGAGCGCAGGCGGGAGTCGGAGCGAGTGGTAGACCTGGACCTCGATCTTGACCTTGATCTTGATCGCGAGGTGCGACGGCTCTGCTCATCGTAGTATTTTCGATCGGCGCCATCATCGCCGGGACTTGGACTCATAGTCCTACTGTTTCGACGATGCTCACGTATCGAGAGCTCTCGCGTCGCCTGGTGAACATCGTCTTCCTCGCCGTCGCGTCGAGGCGCGTAAGGGGGCGATGAATCGGCGTGTGTCCTACGACGCTTGCTGCGGGGCGAATCGCCTGGACGCTCATCGTCGGAAGCCATCGCGAATGGGCAAGTCAGCCTCGTTGAATTTAGATAGTTCCAGGCCCTCCAAGGGTGGGAGGACGTCTGGACGAGGCTGAGGGCTGGAGTTAAAGAACCAATGTGGGGCACGAGGCTGAAAAGCTGAAGCTGCCACCTCTAATAGAGGAACATGATTGGTCAGCTCCCGCGCAAGCCACTCCTGAAGATCCGGAAACTACCAACAGGTTGGGGAAGCGGAACGGCCAAATTCATTGGCCTTGCAATTTTCCATGCAGAGATTCGTCCTTTGAGCCTGGCGCCGGGCTACTCATCTCCGCTGTGACACGGGAGTTGACCAGCGAAACCATTGGCTACGGCCAGAACAGCTGAGAAACGAGTCATCAAACGACGGACTGACAGAGTCCTACTACGCAGTAGTCTTTTCGTGACTCCTATAATGGAGTTGGACAAAAGATTGATTACTTTTCAGCTCTCTCCTGCGTGCCCCTAACCCGGTAAATGACTGTGCTTCCATCGTCGAAAGAAGCTTCCTTAATTACCACAATTGCCGCTCTGTCTCTCACAACGGGCAGCTCACCACCATGCGGGCAGTCGGTAGTTCAGCCATGGCGCTCGGTTTGCGGGATTCCGTGTGTCCTCTACTGGTTCTTCTCCCGGTCAGCCGCGCGCCGCCCCCCTTTCACAGCTGCCGGGCCTCAGATCAGGTCCTGTCTTGTGATGGATGGGGGGGGTGGTAGTGACGGCCGGGCAATTAAACTATCTATTTTTTGCAGCAACGGCGCGTCCGGGGGTTTACCCCGTGAAAAAATCCAAACTGAAAAGTGACAGTCAATAAGGGGGGACGAACCAAAATGCCGCCGGGTTGTACAGTCAATACAATCCAGGCTATTGATCGCGTGCCGCGCGCCATGTGGTTCTGAGGAAAGAAAGAGGACAGACAGTGGCGTTCCCTTGTTGTGCTGTGTCTCTCAGTTGTGGGCTGTTTCTGCATGCGGGCAATGAATGAATGAATGAATGGTTTTTTCGCTCTGTCGGTTGAAACCAGTGGCCAAGTCGTCGAGACCGTACCATGTTTTGCTTTTGTTTCTGCTCCTTGTGCTTGTGTGTTCTTTTCTTAGAACCGAACCCCATTCATTCTCCCTGTGTTTTGACTCAAGACGTAACTTGTCAGTCGAGACATTCCCTTGCCTGCTTGCTCTCTCTCTCTCATCCTTTTTCCATGGTCGGCCCGTGGACGAGGTTCGAGGTGAGACACTTCGGAACTGGGCTTGAGTCGTGCTCTGTCTCCAAGTGAAGGAGAAATCCTAGTCGACGTTCCGACCGTTCGTCTGGTTCCATTCCGGTCTCTACCACATACCGAGAACGGGGGGCCTTGGCTAGATGGCGCAAATCGACTTCATCGCCGTCTGACAGCTCTTGGCCAAAATCCCTCACCATTCGCTCGGGATGTTTTTGAGTGCCGGCCACTCAGGAGGCTTCCAATCTACTAGGTAATTCTAAACTATCGCCATCAAGAATAACAGTGGCGTACCCGGAGCTGAAGCCTACTCGCGACTAGCAAGTCACAATAGGCGCGTTCCAGACGCCGCCGGGCTGGTTGTAGTTTACAACCTACCCAGCGCTACGGCTCAGCTGTGGCTGTTTAGGGGACGAGCCGTTTGTGGCAGAGGAGGACCGTTGGATGGCGACCGGCTCGGGCGTCAACGTTTAATTGGCGAATTTCCTGAATTAACCTCCCAGAAGCATAATAACAGGTTTGAGGGATTGCACTTTCATGCCCCGAGATGACAGCATACAGGGTCTTGACCCTCCTATTCGCCCGTCGCTTGTAAAAGCGACCGAGACACTGCTGGCGAATAATGGCTGCCCACTGGCCTCGGGTGGCTTTTTCCCTGATCGACGAACACATGGGGGGCGCGTCATTGTGCCGCATTCAACCAGGCAGGGCAAGGCAAGGCAAGGCACGGCAGGTCGCGTCAGAGATGTCCTAATTGCAGCAACAGATTTCGCAGATTAGATGCGGACGATACTACCGGTTCCATTGGTGGAGGAAGGGCGGTAAAGCAAAGGCTGAAGGCGTCGGGTCGGGTCTCTGTCGGCTTGCCACAGGTAGGTAAGCGGAGGGATCTAGGGTCCTCGTCAGGGGATGAGAGAGCGCCGCAGATGAGGTGCTCCATCTGATCCATGCCCTACCCTGCCTTGCTTCGGGGGGCGAAGGAGAGAGCACTGGCCATGAGGGGATTACTGGCTTCGATAATGGATGCTTGCTGTTGCGCTCCATGCGAATTTACCTGTTGGCCGCGTCGTCTTGACAGCGTGAAACTCGAATGTCGGTTATGTTTCTGCAGGCTGTGCAGCTTGTCAGCGATTTCAGATAGAGTGTTTACGGACCTGTTGGTCAGAAGTTCAAACATTCTAAGCCAACAAAGAATCTTGGTCGTGTGCTCTCTGGCCTCGAATACACCCTCTTGTCAAGTCAGGCTGATCAGCCAACCCCATACAACTTTGTAGAGTCGCAGTGTCCAGATGGTGCCATAGTACCCCATGATCGCACTCCAAACTTTCCGATTTGCGTTTTGCTCCTCTCGGGCACTACCTACCCCTTTACTATTCCAAGATTGCCCCCGCTGCGAAGAGACGACCGGCCTTCTACGTAGTAGCCGTCACGGCGCCGCCTCGCCTATTCGAAAATGACACCCCGTCCAAGAGTCCAAGCGAAGCGGCGACTCTGGGCGGCCGGCTGCCCAGCCGGCTGGGGTTGGTGCTAAGAAGGGCAGTAAGCAGCCCTACGAGCCACAGCGGCTGGGCGAGGCCCTATTAGAGGCGTTTCTGGAGAAAGAAAGTGAAGGCCTCGAACTTGGCTGTCAAGTTTGTCTACAGCCGCTGTCCGTGTGTGTGATGGACCCTGTTTGTTTGCTCAAGGAGGGCGGACACCTGGGTGCGTTGCGCTGTCAATCGAGTTGACGTAGTACAACACGAATCTATACAACGTTGTACGAAGCAACAGACTTTGGAAAGCTTGCCTTGCCTTGCTTGTTGCCCGCTGATTCTTTCGGCGACTCCCACATACGGAAAGTGAGCAGGGAACAAGTCGAGCCGGGTTTGCATGTAAGCTCCTGGCAGGCGATTGGCCTGGGGAGTTGCATCGCCCTGGACTTTTGGCTCGAGCGTTTCATGACCTGTCGGGATCTTCCATGGAAGCGTCCGTCAATGAACGGACGACTGACTCTCTTCCCTTCCTTTCGGTTCAATCAATCTGCGACTTTTGTTTCCTTGCCTGGGGCTCGCATTTTACGAGCGGCATGGCATAAGCATATTCAGCCATGCAACATTAAACACTGCGTCGTAGTCCAGACCCAAGGTCTAGACGGCAGCATCTCGATAGCGTCCCCAGCGGGTAAACGGCCTTCCTTCTCCCCCTAAAGAGAAAGAGCCTGAATCCTTAGAGAAAAGGTCTCGACAACAGGCGCACCATCCATAGGACATGGATTCGGAGCAATCAGTTTGACGGAGACTGGATGGGATGGGATGCCAAGCGGGGGTCGCCGACTCTGCGCCCCCGCGTGTGGCCAATCGCCAGACCCTCGCCCACCCAAGTTAAATTGCCCTCTGCTGCTAGACGATGTTGGAAGAAGGGCTTGCAAGGGGGGGTCCCATAATAGAGCCAGAGAGCATTCGGGCTCATGGCCCGATCTCAGTCTGGGCCCGCTGCGAGACTTTGAGGGTTCCCAGGTTCCTGCTCCTCCAAAACTCTGCGTGCTGTGCCCCCCTGGCTAGTAACCATGGGGGGAGGAAACCTAACTGTGATCGGTCTGGCCCGAAATGCCCGGCAGATTGGATGGAAGGCTGTCGACGAGGTTCGTTGGCGCGAGTATCGAGAGCGAAAGCGACTTGCCGAGTGGTGACTCTGACTGGCGCAAGGGCATGGGGAGAGCAACGCTCAGGGGAGAGGAAATGCACTAACACTGCTGCCAATTAGCTGTTGCCTGCCCTGGATGCGAGATTCAATGCCCTGCGCCGACTTTTGCTACCCCCTGGGCTAGCTTCGTTAGCCGTTGAACATGCGTCTTCACCGACCAACTGTCCCGCAGGCTATGTGTGGAGGAGAGGAAGAGGAGGAAGAGGAGGAAGAGGAGCGGTCGGGTACGTACCAAGCCCTGGTGAGAAGGTCGCAGGAGCTGCAAGCGCCGACGCAGGCACACACACACACAGCCAGGCACAAAAAGACCAGGGGCAAGACAGGGCAGCATCTGCGGCGTCCTGGTACCTGCTTTAGCGTCGTCCTTGGCGTCAATGGTCCGTCGAGGGTTCGCCCAACCTGGAAATTGTCTCGGGGGTACGTACCGCACGCCTCGCGCCTCGTGCCTCAGGCCCACACCCTCACGACCGCCCACCCCTCCGAGCCTCCTCTGGCATTTATCTCTAAAAACCCCGGCTTCATTCTCGATTTTTCCTTCCTTTCTTTCTTACTCTCAACCATCCAAGCACATACCAACCAGTCACTCTTTTCGGCTTTTAGCCTACCACATTCTTTTTTACCAACACTCTCGGTTGCCTTGTGCTCCTCCCTCCAACCTTCCAAATCCAAAGTCTTTCCCTGTTTTTATATACAGTAATTTCTAAATCAACCAAACCGTCAAGATGCAGTTCACCATCTCCGCCGCCGCCTTCCTGGCTTTCGCTGCCAAGGCTTTCGCCCAGACCGCCGACTTCGACCCCATCTTCAAGCCCGAGGCTTGGCAGTCCGTTGCCGCCGGCCAGAGCTTCCAGATCACCTGGGATGCTCCCGCCAAGTACGCCGGTCAGCTCGTCACCATCTCCCTGATCGGTGGTGACTCCCAGAACACCCAGGTCCCCATCAAGGACATTGCCAGTGAGTAGCTATGCGCGCGCCAATCAGGAACCAAATCACTGACAATCAATCAGCTGGTGTCTCCAACGACGCTGAGGCTTACAACTGGGCTGTCGATGCTTCCCTCGGTGACAAGAACGTCTACGGTCTCGTCATCAAGCTGGAGAGCAACCCCGAGGTCTTCCAGTACTCCAACCCCTTCAAGATTGCCGGCTCCGAGGCTCCCGCTTCTGAGAAGCCCACCAAGGCTGCCGAGCCCACCTACGAGGCCCCCGTCTACGGTGATGATGGTACCGCTACCCTCACCGCCCACTACGGCTCCAAGACCGTCTCTGTCTCTCAGGTCTACAACGCTCCCCACACCACCGTTGTCCCCATCGAGAAGACCCTGACCGTCCCTTGCAACGAGACCACCGTTCCCGCCACCACCTTCGTCCCCATTGTCAAGACCGCCTCTGTCCCCGGCAACGGCACTGCCACCGCCACCGGTCCTGCTGCTCCTCCCGTCTACACCCACCCTTCCAACCCCCCTGCTCAGAGCGAGCCCGTTGTTCCCGTCTACCCCTCCCAGTCTGCTCCCCCCGCTGCTGGCACCCCTACCCCCCCTACCCCCGTCCCCGTCTCCGGTGCTGCCCGCTTCGGCGCTCCCGTCGCCGTTGTCGCCGGTCTCGTCATGGCCGCTTTCGCTCTGTAAGCGAAGCAAAACCGCGTACCAGTATCATATTTTGGTTTCTACGTGGTGTCATGACGACATGACTGCATTTAGAGGGTTTCTTGTTACTTCTGGTATGGAGCAGTCTGGGTATCCGGCCTTTTTTGCGCACATACGTTGATTTGGTAATTCCCGAGCTTGGAAGGTATTCTGGATTGTTAATGTATTTGAGGAAAAAACTTTTTAAAACCCACTTGGGTTATTTGTCTTGATCAAGCCCTTTCTGATGTAGCATGCCGCGTGTTTCCTTGCTGCTACGTCTAATAGACATATGACCCAGCTTTGTGTGTATTTAATGGTAATGCCTTAATGAATTGTCAATGGTGTTCTTGAATTTCATGTGCCATTCGCGGCCGTTTATTCTGACTTGACGTACAGAGTTGAAGCACTCAAACAATAGGCCATAAACAAGTTGTCTTTGTGTTTTTATCTTTACTGTCCTGTCAGACTTGATCTATCTGAAGCGCCCTGTATCTGACGTCTAATCTCATTTATTGTCAAGTTGACAGCAAACGGACCAACATCATTCTCTCATCCAACCTCTCTACTCAGCATTCCCTTGTCACGCAAGCGTACCGGTCATCTGTCAAAGAATCCTTTTCCGAAGCCGCAATCTATCAACGCCAGCGCCACGACTCAAGATGAGACCCCACGCCTTGACAGGAATGCCCCAGCATTTGCAATGCCCGTTTCATCGTGCCCGGGAGTGGCGCCGCAGCGTGGGCTTGCGGCCGTCCCGCCTTGCACTGGAATGCATCCCGTTTCCCAGGATTTTTTCCCGCCAACTGAACGGATGACCTCGTACCGAAAAATGAACAGTTCAAACTTTATGCTGGGATTAATAGGCTTGCCTTGGTTTTGTGAAATTACCCAGGTGATATAGTTTGTACCTAGTATATACCTCAGTTCGTTGCTTAGAGTTTTGATGTTTTGATGAGGACTCTACGTTGTACGAGTTTCACATCAAGAATCGGTAAAGATCTTCAACCTGTCACCACTTTTTTTTTTTGCTTTGGAGCGTTTATCCCTTGTTCAACGGGCAAAGGCACTAAAGAAAACAGACCTTGCTAGGCTTAATGTCATGGGAGACAAGCTCAAGGGTATGTGGTGGTGGGTGATCTAATCCTGTTGTGACATGTCGACACTTGCGATTGCGTACGCAAAAAAAAAGGAAAAAAAAAAAAAAGTCTCAGATTCGTCGTCAGGTTTCACAACATTTCATTCTCTGCCCTTGAAATGAAAAAAAAGAGAGACAAACAAAGACTTGGAAATTCGCCGCGTTCTGTGCGCTAACCCCTCCCCTCTAGGGTGCGTGCTTGATCGGCAGGGGGGCACCACCTCATATTGTCTCATTCTGCACGTCATTGTCTCGGCGACTGACAACAAGGACGCGATCAGCGTGGCTGTCACGTCAATTGAATGACGAGAGCTTGTCAGGGAAGTCAAAGTCAAGTGAGATCGTCGTCGGTAGTTACTTCTGCACGTGTGCGTCCCTAGGATCGAGGGTGTAATTTATATTGAAATGACAAGGGGTAGGGGCAGCGAGATGGAAAGTTCCATGTTGAATAGGTAGCTTTCTACAGCAAAACACCAAACACTAACGTTGTCGTCGGATGCGACGGGATATCCTAGCTATAACCATAAACCCATACTCCAGCTCCATCTGCCCATTTGTTCTATCCTGGCGCATTTCGTAGCACCTCATCCCATTACACACCCTCAAGACCTTACCAGGTCTACACCCACAACTCCACATCAGTGACCGCCAACCTGTCCCTTGGGCAGGGGAGGGATCCAGCACACCGCAAGGTTGAGCGCAATGTGGACGATGCCAATGACCCAGAAGCCCATCGCAAAGTCCTTGCCCTGGTTCATGAAGCGGAAGATGATGGCAAAAATGACGCCACCGAGGTTGCCGCCGCCGCCCGTCAGTCCCGACAGGATACCGTTGGCAAAGGGGTGCACGTGCGGCACCAGCGCAAAGTTGGCTCCGTTACCCGCCTCGTGGAAGACCGACATGAGCACGATGAGGCCGACAAAGGTACCCACAGTGCCGCCGTTGGATTCGGCCGGGTTCACTCGGCCGATGAGGATGAGCAGAGCACCAGTCAACAAACCACAGACCGTGATCCATCCCTTCTTCAGCCAAAGGTTACGTCCGAACTTGTTGTACAAGATATCAGCAATCACACCACCGAGGGGTCGGTTGACAAAGTTGAGGAATCCAAAGATGGCAGCGTAGTTGCTCGCCTTCGTCTGGTCCAGGTGAGGGAAGTTCTTCTTCAGGTATGCGCTCAGCACAGCGTTGATGGCAAGCTCGCCACCGAAGGAGCAAGCATAGGTGGCAACGTGGAAGAAGGTCTGGGGAGAGTAGAGAACAGGCAGCGCCTCCTTGAGGCTAGGCTTGACCACAATCTCGCCTTGAGCAATCTCCATGGCCTCGTTGCGTGTAATCGAGTGCTCGTGGTCGCCAACCTTGACGTCCTTCTCACAGCCAGGGGTATTCTCCTCGTCCGATCCTGAGCGGTCCGGTGTGCCCACTGGTGTAACATCACCAGAAGTAGAAACGCCATGTGCTTCCATGTTCTTGCGGACCTGTTGGGCCTGGTCGTCCCAGTCTCCCATGGGGCTGTCGGGGCACAGCAGGAGCATGCCCACACCGCAGACGATCAAGCAGATCAGGGGGACAATGAAGGTCACTCTCCAGGCCTTGGAAGGAGTCAGGCCTTGGTGAGCAACCAGCGAGTCAAAGACGGCAGGCATAATGAAATAGGTGCTAGACTCGCAGTTAGTATCTGATATCCAACCCTCGTTGTGTTGTGTGAAGGTATAGGGTTGGCTTACATTCCGCCACCAGCATTTCCCCATCCACCAGCCAAAGCATTGGCAGTGCCGACAACGTTCTTGTCAAAGAAACCGGTGCACCAAACCTGGCAAGGCACAAACGTTGCGCCCAGAATGCCGATGAAGAATCGAGAGATGTAGAGGCCAGTTGCGTTCTTGACAAGGGGTGCAAGGCCGATAGGGAAGCAACCAAGAAGGATCAGGTAAGCAAAAACCCGTCGTGGTCCAAACTGATCGCATAGTGGTCCTGTAATAAATCGAAGGAAGAATGTAGCCGAAAGGGAGACGATGTTGGAATTGGCGACTTCGGCAGGCGTAAGGTGAAGGTCATTCTTGATAGTGACAGTCAATAGGGGAGGGAACGTGTACCTAGAGTCTAGTCAATAAACCACACTCGATCAAATCCCGTTGAAATAACTCACCAAGCCCAGAAAGCGAGCATGAAACCCATCCAAGAGAAGAAGAAAACGCGGCCATAGAGGTCAACGGGGTTGAGTACTGGCACACTTCGAGCTTTCCGGCTGATCGGGTTGACCTCAGGGGCCTTCCACAAATGGCCGATTTGAAAACCCATGATGAACGGGCTTGTCGTTGAACTGAAAGAGACCTCAAGATTTTTCGTCGATTCTTGTGGAAGCGATCGAATAGTAAAAAGAGGGTCGAGAGTCTATGGCGACTGTGTTGTTGTCTGTTGATGTCGAGCCTGTTGATCCTGTTTAAGGAGGATGATGTCCAGCACATATATACAAGAACAATTCAGTCCTCTTCAAGAACCGAAGTGTAGGCCAATCTAGAAAATTGCATCTCCGGATTTCCTATGAATGTCCTGCAAGTTTCAAGTCGATAATGCGCCTCTATCTGTGCTTCTGAAGTCTCACCGAGGGCACAGGTGAGAACAGGCGTGATGTTCCGGAGCCCGGAGATGCTTGAACCAGATTTCTGCTCACGGTTCCGTGCTGATCCGATAACGACGGGAGTGACGACGGGGGTTAGAGCGGGCCGTCTTGGTGGGAGAATGACAGAGCCTCCGGGCTCCAACCACTGTCCCCTGAGCCGGACAAGGGACTAGCCTCGGCAACGGTCACCTAGAACCCGTATACAGCTGGTTCGAAGTGACGCTTATCGGTTCCTGAAGCTCACGTAGTCTAGTTTTTCAACAGACTACCTGGTTCCCCTTATACGACGAGAGTTGTGTTTTGAAACCCCAGTCCAGTATCGATAGGGGATCACTCCTCACAATAGGGCCAATCCGTATATGAAGCTTCCCTGCAGATGATGATTATGCAACTTCCAGGTCCCACGTCTCAAGAGATGCAATTCCAAGGGTTCGTTCCTGCGTGGGCATGGCAAAGATAAGGCCTGCACCACAAGCAGGCTATGAGACGGCCATATGCCGACGGTACTGGCCTGACCGACACCACTAGGTGCGGCTCAAGCTCCCCATCTATGATAAGCAGATCGTGCAGAGACAAATAATCATGCTGCCATTGGCCCAGGGTCCTGACGTAACGGGGGATTGGGCGACGAAAGACGATGATAAGAACAAGGCTGGCGCGATCCTGGGGGCGCTGCGACGGTGTCTGGCCGATGTATGGCTAGTGTCCAACAGTTGAGAGATAAGGTCGTGGTGGTGTTAAAAAGACGGTTTGTGAATCTCCGCGGAGTAAACTGTGGCGGGGTAGGGGGAATATATAGGTAGGAGGCGATAAAGGGCGACAAGGCGCTAATCAATGGTCCTATCTCGTTGCGGCCGCTGAGAAGTGGTGTCGTCGTGTCAAACAGAGTTGGAACCCGGACAGACGGGAGAGCTATCATCGATCCCCGGTAATCGGATCGTTGAATCTGACCTTTGGCGGAAACCTCAATGGTTAAGGAGAGTTCGTTGGCCGGTAATCGCTGTCCCTGGACGGGCGCAGAGGGCCGACCCTGTTGCCAACCCACGTGCCTAGCGCGTCTTGGAACTGTGAAAGAAAAAGGCTGAGCCTCCCAGTTAGCAAGCCATCAAGAGAAGCACTTGCTTCTTCAATCCAGTCAATTCAGTTTCCCTGGCGGCGTGGAATGCTCAAGGCCAGACAAGACTTTTTGTCTGGCGATTAGCCAAACCCAAACCTCCACCAAAAAGCATGCGACGACTCGGAAAAATCCTGCGATAGGCCGCCACATTCAAACTTGAAACTGGTTCACAGTTGAGCGCCAAAAACCCAAATTCCCGTTCTGATCCTTTGAGAATTCCTGTCGGTTCTGGAAGCAATCGAGTGTCCATGAGGCTGGCCCTGTGTTTGTCGCAGGACGCTTGGCGCGTCGCTTAAGCCTTGTAATCATCAGAGGAATGAGTCTCGAATAGTCCAAAAGTTCGCTTGACTCGCGGCGAATCCATGTTACTCGTCTTATATAGCTTGGCGAGTTCAATGCCTTCCCATACTTCTTTGACCGAGACTCTCGTCGAAGATGGGAAGCAAAGACTGGATGATGCATGGTTGAAATCATGCACCTGAAGTACTGTTGTACCTCGAAAGCTTCACCACCTGCGGCGATGTCTCTTGGCGCTAAACCGTAGACGGTAAGAGGGGCAACTCGGTCTCTGAGTGGAGGAAGGAGGGGTCTGAATTTTTTCTGCGATAATTCCTCGAAATGCCCCTCCATGATCGGAGTCTCTCTTGGTGGGGTCCGAGAATTATTGTTTCTCTCTTCTTCAATTTTCCATCTTTGGAGTACTGATCCAAGCCGTATCCCCAAGGTATGAGGCTCTTTGTTGATCTCTTGGTCTCTTTCCCCTCATCACGTGCGTCGCACTGACGTAGTCCCCTCATCAGAAGCGTTACGACAAGCTCTCAACGAGAACTGTGGGGTTTCTCAGTGTGACGCATCGTGAGTGAGAGACATCCAGTCTTCAAGATTCAAACTGACACTTGTCTCTAGATACCATACCATTTCTGAGGCTCATATACTCGCAATGGCTGCTCCTGATGTTCCCAAGACCTGCAAGGTCATTACCGCCGAAACCATCGCCAAGGGACTCCTCAACGAGGTCAAGGAGACACTGGCCAAGGTTCAAGGTTCCAACCCCGGCGAGCCCACGCTTGCTGCGTTCCTCGCCAATGGTGATCCCGCCGCCGTCAAGTACGCCGAGTGGTCCAAGAAGACGTGTGAAGAGAAGTGAGACTTTCCTGCGGACTGTCGCCTGTCTGTCGGGTGATGCCCCTGGGCTTGGCGCTGATGTATAGCATAGCGGCTTCAAGTTCGACCTCCGAACGGTTGACAAGGAGCTCCTCGAGGAGGAGATCATGAAGGCCAACGATGACGAGAGCATCGACGGCATGATTGTCTACTACCCCATCTTCCCCCAGAACCCTACCCACGACAAGTACGTCCAGGAGACGGTCGAGCTCGGCAAGGACGTTGAGGGTCTTCGACACAAGCACATTCACAACATGTACCACAACATCCGCTTCCTGGATGCCCCCGAGAACCGCAAGAAGTCGATTCTCCCTTGCACTCCTCTTGCCGTCGTCAAGATCCTCGAGTACCTGCAGATCTACAACCCCATCCTGGCCTCGGGCAACCGACTTTTCGGAAAGACCATCACCGTCATCAACCGATCAGAGGTCAACGGCCGCCCTCTTGCCGCTCTTCTCGCCAACGACGGTGCTACTGTTTACTCTGTGGATGTCACTGGCGTCCAACTCTTCACCCGAGGACAGGGTATCAAGAAAGCCCGCCACCAGGTCGAGGACAAGGAGGGATGGGGACTGAAGGACTGCCTTCCTCTGAGTGACGTCGTTATCGGCGGTGTCCCCGTCGAATCTTACAAGGTCCCTACCGAACTCATCCGTGATGGTGCCGTTTGCATCAACTTCTCCTCGTACAGGAACTTTGACGGCCCCGCCATCAAGGAGAAGGCCTCGATCTATGTGCCCTCCGTCGGCAAGGTCACTATTGCTATTCTGTTGAGAAACTTGGTGGTAAGACACTGTCATCCCCAATAACCATATTGATGCTGACCAGCTAGCGCCTCATTGCCAACCGACCGTCCAAGGATGATTCGGACAAGAAGAACATCGAGGCCCGAGCTGAGGCCTTTGCGGACGACTAAATATCGATCATCCCTGAATGCTTGACATTCACGATTGGAGGGGGCTTTAAGAGATGATACCTGCGATTGCTTTGGGTTAGACCATGGAAAAGTAGAATGTTTTGGGACTTGAAAGTTTGAGATAACAAAAACAAAGGAAAATGCTTTTATTTATTCGGGAGTCACACTAGATATGGGATAAATCAGAAAAGTTGGGAGAATGATACGACATGAGACTTTGTTCAACACAATCAATCGGTTGATGTAAGCGCTGTGATGTTGGCGTTGGGTGCCTCTATCATACACAGCAGCCGGTGAGACACGAGCTCATGGAGTGAATCTTGCGATTAGCCATTAAGAAATTTTGAAAAGGCCAGTGAGACATGCGAAAATTGCCATTGGGGTTTTAATTGCTCGACCCATGAGCAATTCGCCATGATGGTTCATCTATGAGATCTCATGATCGCTGTCGGGTCCCATGCTCGAAGCGTTATCGAGATTGCTTATCCCGATAATACTTGAGTGTCTGTATCACATTTCAAACTGATAAATGACAGTTGAGGCTTCAAGAAGCCAATTCAGGTCTCATTGACTTTGGGCGGCTCGTCAAACATGACAAGTTGTCTCATCTGAACTCCTCCAATATTCGCCACCCACCATCATGACCCAGTTTCGGCAATCATTGGCCCCCGCAGAGTTGCAGTTGAGGCTGCATCTGGAAAACGGGGGATTGGACAATGGTGATGAGATTGAGAAGGTGAGAGCGTGCCACGTTGGCACATTTCGCCCTGCGCATGTCATCTCATCACTTGCTGTTGTTATCGAGAGAAAATTCACCCTGTCGCACTGGGCCTGTCGTGACGCTAAGAGGTTCCCGAACGGTACAACTCAACCACAGCTATCCTAGGTTCATGAGAACTATCATCCATAAAAAACGGTAGATATAGGCACTTGCCTTGAACCTTGGTGGTCCATTTTCGTCCAGTATCGTCCCAGGAGAGCGGTGAGAGCCATCGGGGAACGATGGGGAACCCCCTTTCTCCCACGCGTCCTTGCGTCCTTGGTCTTGGTTGCTTGGTCCATGATCCTTGTCCATGATGGAATGGAAATTAACTGGTGCAACATCTCCATATGCTACCACCCATCCATGGTACCGGAGGCATGCCCAATTGGAAAATAGGGCCAGCGGCTACTGTATGTACCTCTTTGGCGACGACGGATCATGGTGCTATTATCGGACTCGGTTCGCATCTAGGGCGGCCATCCCTTTTTCTTGTGAGAAGGAATGGATAGATTGCGATGGATGTTTGTCGCACGGAGCAGATCTTAGAGTAGCACTCATCGCGAGTCCTCATAAGGCTTCCGACGCGAAAACTCTCTCACTGCGACCTCGTCTTAATATTACTTCTGTTTTAATCCTACATCGCAAAAGCCGCCAATCAAGACCAAAGAGACACGCTAAAGACCCAGGTGTCCATCCATCCGTACCGTGGGTAGGTAGGTAAGGCCTCGAAAAGAAGCCCGCGAAACAAAGCGGGCTCCCCCGTGTTTCCCGTTTCACATGGACTACGGGACCTGCGATCCAATTCCACGCTGAAGGTCCCCTAATTAGAAGTTCCCCCAACGTTCCATCCGTTAGTCCCTGGAGGGGGGGCTTGACGCCGCCGCAATCTGAGGCTTCATTCCATCCATTCCACGGCCAGCTTTCCCTCATCTGTTCCCGTTCCCGTTGCACCACCCCTGACCAGCGCCATCGAAGCTTTTTCTCGAGTCTCGGCTAAAGCCAGAAGCGCTTCTCTTTGCCTGCCTCTTTTGAAAGCAAGCCATCGATCGATCCATCTGAGAGGTTCTCAGGTCTTGTCTTTGACGCTGGCACACGCGCGCGGGCGCGGGAAAGAAGGGTTTCATCCATTGGATTGATTGATTGAAGCTGCATAAACGCTTTCCCGTCCGAGCTGAGCTGAAAGCTCAAGTCCATGCCGGGAATTGCCAATTGGTACGTACCTACCTACCTTACCCTCACGGACGTACCGTACATCACCATCCAAATCACATCTCCAGTTTTTTGCTACCTACTTCGACATCCATCTTCCTCCCCTTCCTTGGCTTTTCAAGCCTGTTCTTAGACATGCCAAATTGGCCTCTCGCTGACTGCGTCCTTCGCTACTAGAACGCCTTCTTCGATCCAGTCTTGCTCCGCGCTGCTCCTTTCTTTCGTCTCTACTCGCCTTGTCGCTCGCTCCTTATCACCTCGTGCTTCTTTTTCTTTGTCAGATCGACATCCTGACTTCCACCCGTCGCCAGTTCTAGCTTTTGCGCCACGGTGCCATCTGTCGACTAACGGGACGTCACCCAAGACAACACCTCCAATACTATCGATTCCCGGAAGCGCCCAGCTGCCGACGACCAAAAAGAGAAGAAAGCCTTCTGCAAGTCAACCTGAGTGCGTCGCCGACCTGCGGCCGGCTGTCCAGTTCAGACTTGGCACCGTGTCCTGAATCCCCCCGACGGCTTGATCGACGCGCCTACAGAGATAAAACTCTTCCCGATCAAAACATTCAACAAACAAGTTGCCTAGTCCAACCCCTTACTTGAACTACAACGTCGAACCACAATGGCAGCCCAGACCATGCATGCTCACGGTCGCGATGTCCGCCATGGAAAATCAGGCTCTGGCTCGTCCCTGAATTACGGGCCGGTGCCTGGATCGCCCACTCTGACGAACCCCGATATGATCTTGCCCGATTACGATTGCGATGAATCCCTCGATGATCGCTCCCAGTCTCCCATTTTGATGTGGAACAATGGCCGAGCAAACGATATGCGCTATCACCTCCCTCCATCGCAAAACCCCTTTGTGGCCGGACCTATGAACATGACCCCGTCAACACCCATCATCTACGGAAATGGAACCATGCTATCAGATATCGGCGAGGTGACCGAGGTTGAGAGTGTTGTTGGAAGGGGACAGCGCCGCCCCTCGTCACACCTGTCCGACGACGACCCTACTATGACTATGCCGGCTTCATCCACAATGGGCGTGTCGCGCATCAAGACGAGATCGCAAATCCTGTCGCGCGAGAGGAGGTCCTCGCTCGAATCCAACTCTACAATCACATCTCAAGGCCATGGCGCCCCCTTTGCCGACTTTGACGATTCCGTCAGTGTTGACGATATTAACTTCCAGGGCGACGACGAGGAGAGCATGGCTTCTTCTTATGTCGAGGGAACCCCTGCGCAGGAGCCCAGGGCTGCCCGTGTTCCCCGTACACAGGCGGTCGGCGAGGAGCGGTATTCTACCAGCTCTCTTAGTGATAGAGCGGAGCAGATCCTAGCCAATGCGAAGCAAAGATTAACGGTAGGGTCTGCGTCTTCGAGATTGGGAGGCTGTGCTAATGATATTATAGACAATGGAAGGAAACCTATCGAGAGCGAGAAGCTCGCTTTACTACTCTCCCATGTCCGACGGCTCAACACCATCTCCCCCGATCGTCCGACCTGCAACGTCCATGCAGGACGCAACCGATCCCTCAGGAATAAGTCACTCGAGAATGCTGAGTGACATCAGTATACAAGACGACTTTGGCGGCTCTGGATACCCTCAGCGATCTGCTAGTGCCTTGGGAGCTGCAGGAGGCTACCGTCAACCTTTGACTTCGTCCAGAAGTGCCGATGCACTGGGGGGATATGGCAATTCAGCATACAAGACCCCTCTATATGCTCTAGATACGACGCTGGAAGCTCCGAGCGAGGACGAAGATGGCTTCAATGGCAACAGACATCGGGACAGTGTTCAAAGTTTCAACATGCAAAGCCCAACATTCGGCTCCTTTGTTGACAAGGATATAACTCGATCAGCATCAGTTGCGCAAGTTCGCGACTTGAAAGATCAGATGAAGGATCTAAGAGGCAAAATCTCGAGTCTGAAAGAACAAGCACGAGCCGATAGTCTAAAACGCCGCAGTCTACAGAGCCTCCGAACACCAAGCCCGTTTACTCATGCGAGATGGGATCAAGGATTCCTAGAGCCTCGGAGAGCGAAGGGTGCTGGGCCTGAGACAGTTCCCTGGCAGGCCCCTTGGAACCCTGATCCGACCAGCAACGACGCAGACGCCAAGGATACACCTGATCAGGAGGTGGAAGAAACGAATAGGCTGGAAGAAAGGGCACCCAGTGTCAAATATGAGGACGTCCCCGAAGCCAATCCTGAGGAAGCGCAAATTGAAGATGAAGAAGAGGGGAGAAAGACACCTGTGCCAAATCCTGAACCTGTCGTCAACGACGAGCCAAAGTCGAATAGCCCCGATGAGGTCGACAGGAAGGGCGAGGACTGGGAACGCGACACAGAGAGAGTCAGGGCAGAAGGTAGTGAGGAAGTACAGCCCGATTTGCAGTACAGTCCACAGGACAATGCGCCTGACATTGCATCTGACAATACGCCGGACAACGTGCCGGATAACGTACCAGACAATATGGAGGATGATGTGGAGGGCAGTCTGCAAGATTATCCTCAAGGCGAACAAGAGGGCGAAGAGGGCGAGTTTGTGGATTATGAGAGCGAAAGCGGCGAGTCCCTATATCACGACACCTTGCAGCACCCTGTATCACACGAGGATCGCGAGGATGCATTTGACTATGAGCACTTCTTCCTTCACTCAGCAATGGGGACGATCAGTCAACAGCGACTAGGACGACGAGGGAGCTGGGGCAGCGTGAGCTCAGGAGACTCGGTAGAGACCACACGAGGTCCTTTGCCTGACCTTGACCGAAGGACAAGTATCGACACCATATCTTCATTCGATACCTTTGCGACAGCAACCGAGGGACGCGCCAGCCGCACCTCGACAATTGACGATACGACTGAGACTATTCTGGAAACGCCTGAAGACTCGGATGGACCTCCTACTTCCAAGCGTACCACGTTCGGGGGTTTCCAGTTTCCGCATGGCAGCACCCACAGCTCCAAGAACAACTCTGTTGACCTCCATCAACCTCATGGACGACGCAACACGGTGGTTCACCGGCCGACTAATAGTGTGGTCGCTTCGTCTAATCATCGACCGTCTGTTTCGTCGTTCGAGTCGACAGGAACCAACAGAAGCTTCCCTCTTGTCAACAAGTCCAAGGCTACGGGGGTCTTGACACCGACGGACAGTACCCCTGGCGGGTCTCCGGATCCAGAACTGAAGCAAATCTCGGAGACACTTATGAACGGGGCAACCAATTTGGGGGGCACGGGCAGTGGGGAGAGCAGCGGAAGGTCTTCTGCGGTGCAGGGGCTAGCAAAGGAAGATGGAATCCTAGTAGAAAGGCTGGTGGCCAGCCTCGGCAAATGTGTCCTAGGATTGACGGAAGCATCAAGGGCCAGCTCAGAGGCTCGGATGTACAGGAGAAGGATTGATACAGCACGGCGCATACTGGAAGGGCTAGAGGACTGTTGATGATGAAATATGGCCTCTAACTTGGGATGGACAGGATTAGATGGGGGCGTGGCATTGGTGTAGCTGGGTCGGCGCTTTACATGGCGGACTGGACAACCTACACATGGTACTCCAGTTTGGAGAAAACGGAGTTGAGAGCTGTCTTGGATTAGATCAGGTTCGCGTTCGATACCCTTCAGTCTAGCGAATCATCTTTACTTGAGTTGCATGTGGTTGTGCTTTACTGTTGTTTGTATGATCTCTTGTCGATAACTGTGACATGTCCAGGAGAGAGAGGCGGATAACTAGTGTTTGACATGTCAATTGGTGTTTTAACGATGAATTGTTATGGACACCGTATTTTGGTTTCAAGATGGCAAGCTTGGGTTGGAACAAAGAGGATCCAAGGCCTTGACAACGTTTGTCACCTTGCGCAAACAGACAATCATCTCAAGATTGAGACACGTTTCATCAGCCCAGGGCTTGAACAAATACTTGTCTATGTGACACATACTGGAAGTTTTGAGCTAGCGAGGTCGGATTAACAACGACAGAGGTGCTGTCTTGCAGTCTACCTACCTATCGTCAAGTTGTTAAATGTCTTCACGACAGACGAAAAATGGGCGATTTTCGGCATGATTCTTAACCATATTCACGAGCTCTTACGTTCACCAAATGGGGGGCTGGCGCAACGGTAGCGCGGTAAGTCATACTCAGACATGACAACTCAAATTCATCATCTAATTCCCTCATTAGTCAGATTCCAGTACACCGGAATCTCCTGAAGGTTAAGGGTTCAAATCCC
Organism: Fusarium euwallaceae; assembly: GCA_002168265.2. Lineage (NCBI taxonomy): Eukaryota > Fungi > Ascomycota > Sordariomycetes > Hypocreales > Nectriaceae > Fusarium > Fusarium euwallaceae. The sequence goes on from NHTE02000041.1 coordinate 2,899,124, forward strand.
TTGTCCCTCACACCCTATAAACTTTTTTTTACCGATTTTTACTCTTTTTCTTTTTAAAATTCTATTTGAGCAACTTGTTTGTTTTTGTCTCTTAGCCCGGGTTCCAAGGTATATCAAGGAGGATACAAATATGATGTTATGTTTTTTTCTTAAAACTACTTTTAGTAAACTGGATGTATAAATGCTTTGCCTAATATTTCAACAGTTCTAGTCTCGTCTCTATTAACTTGGTAGCAGCTATTGACTGTGGTTTGGTTGATGAATCCGGTGCTAGCTAGGGTCGGTCCGTCACATGTCAATACATAAAAGAGTGATGAATGCATCTTCCCGTCAACTGCGATCGGGTATTCACATTCACTCAAGCAAGTCACTCATATGAAAGGAACTGTCTATTTATCGTAGTATTCAATGTCACCATTATTTTCTCCGACAGCGTTGACGTGATGGTGCGTTGCCTTTCACCATTCACCTGGCCAAGAAAGCGGAAGTTACCCTGCACCGCTACACCGCTAATAAAAAAGCCACGCATCTGATCCTACCAAACCCTTCTCCAAAACCCCAGCGATCTACTAGCTTTGTCTTGTCCGCCCATCTACAACGGCCCTGGTTTACTCCAGCCTGCACAAAACGACAACAAAGATAAAAGACATCGCAAAAGAGGCGTCGTCGTCGTAGACATGGAATCGCCGACGTTGACAACGAGTCTCCTATCGGCGCTCTTGCCGCCGGATCTCGTCGACTCGATCAACAAACACGTCCTTCATCCGCGAGCGCCCATCCAGATCCTTCTGCGCCACGTCCTCGTTCAAGCACAGAACCTCCTCGATACAGCGGCCCCCATCATCGAGCCCCTCTTCGACCGCCTCATGACGGCCATGGCCGAGAACCAGGGCCTCGTCGGCGTCATCGCCTCCCTCCTCGTCCTCGCCACCTTTCTCATCATCCTCAACTGGATCCGGCGTCTGCTCATGTGGTGGACGCGGCTGGCCATGCGCGTCGCGACCTGGGCCATCCTCTTCGCCATCGCCGCCTGGGTGTGGGAGCGCGGCGTATTCGAGAGCGCCAAGGACATGGCCATCGCTGGAGGAAAGGTGGCGGGATACCTGGCGGTCATCAAGGACGTCTGGCTGGAGGAGTACAACAAGTACGAGGCCCAGCAGGGCATGGCAGGTTCGAGCGGAACGAGATCGGGAGCGAGGTCGAGATGATGATGCGATAAGGAATGAATTTTTTTTATGACCGGGCCAAAACAACAAACAACCAACCACCAGCACCAGCGATGATTCCGTCCTGCCGAGAACAACAACACTATTTGGATACCCTGAGAAGGACGTACGATAGGAAAACTCGGAACGACGCACGAAGATATGCACACGAAGGACAGTCACCTACATAATTACCTATACTTTGGCAGAAAGAGACGGAAAGCTGGATTGTCTCGGTGAGAGCTGAGATTATGGACCATGCCTTTTTTATTCAGTTCGGTCTCGTACCAAACGACGCAAATAACGCCAGCGCTATGCAATACTATCAAGATCCCATGCAAACTTCGATATCCCATGTCCCTGAATGTGCCATCTTTTCCTCGTAGTCACTCACTATCTGACCGTTATTCTTGATCCTCATACTCCTCGTCGTTCGGTTCTTTGGGATCCTGTGCCTCGTGGAACTGGATGCAGTCGTCAATAAAGCTCAGGATAGCTGCTACACTGTCCTCGTTGGTCACGTCTAGCTTGAGATAGTTGATCATGCTGAAGCTCTCGATCAACCCGGCCACGGCACGGTTTAGACGGCGGAAGCTGGCGCCCTTCATAACTTGATCCTTCTCATCTGGTGGCCTCGAGGTATCGTCCTCGCCTTCGGGTCCCTCTGTGATGCGGCGCGTACGCTCGATGGGGTCATCGTCGAGGAGGGCCACGTCAGGAGTAAGGAAGCGTTTCAGATCCTTCTTCTTAACCTGTCCCTTGACAAGGTCCATCTTGGACAGGAGGTTGATGTGAGGTACCTCAAGCATCAGCATGGCACTCATGGCGCTGAGCGTACCGGAGAAGAACTTGGCGCGGTCAACGACAAAGGTAGCCTCGAGGAGGTAGACGGCAGCCATGCGGATGTCGAGTGCGCCGGGCTGCGACAGAAACTTGACCAATGCGGGCAAGATGGGTACATGCGTGTAGAGTTCGATCTGGCCTGGCATGTCGAAGATGATTAGATATTCCTCAGTTAGAGAGTCGAGAGCCTCGGTCAGCCAGTCGAGATTCTCCATGAGGAACTCGAAGCAGTAGATGAGGCCGCCATTGGGCCCCAGGCCAACCTCCTCCATGGCATCCTTGAGGGAGATGAGTTCCTTGATGTCAAGGTCGGGCTGGTGCTCAAACGTCTCGGCAGCGGGGTCGAGGTTGACGTAAAAGGCGGACCGGCGGTTGAGCTGAAGATGAGTGATGAGGGCGGCGCAAAAGGTGGACTGCAGGCGACAGCCGGTTAGCATGGGGATGTTGGGGGGAGTAGCAAGCACGCAATTGAAGAGCGCATATCGGGCATGATGGTGCAAGACCCAAGTGAGTCAAAGCTGGTGATGATGATGACGACGGGGGAAGAGGAAAGGGTTTCGTTTCGCGCCCAACGTACCTTTCCCGCGCCCGCGGGGCCCATGACCATGGCACCGAACTTGCTCATATTGAATGAAGCCGGGGATTGTTGATGATGGGTGGTTGGTGTTTTTTTTCGTCGAGTTGACAGGGGAGCTTTTGCGATCACCTTTAGCTTCCCCGTTGGGTACCCCGAGCTATCTAAGCTGCCCCGCCTGATAAGGGTCCGGTCAGGTCCTTGGATGAAAAGCAGGGCCGGCCGGGGACTCTGTTAAGGACGTGCAGAGGCGCAAGGTCTAGGTAGTGGCTACAGGCAGTTCCCGGTTCGGTTGGGCGTCAGTGAGTGTGCTACACAGCCCTTGAGAGATACAGTAATAATGCCCTTGATTGTAGTGACAGTGATGAAGGTGGTCAAACTTTGACGTCGTCGGGCAAGGTGGGGTTGTGTGAAAAAAAAGGAGCTGGGATAGATTTTTTTTTTCGCACCCTGCTCCGGGCATTATGGCGGGCAATTTTTTTTTTTTTTTTTAACTCTCCGGTCCCTCGCTGACTTTCATTGAGGCACATGCCCCGCCCCATCATGCCCAGGCCAAACGGCCATCATGATGGCTCCACGTCCTCCCCCCATCCCCGTCCATGTCCATGTCCATGGCTCATCCCGATTAACCTCCCTCGTGCTTCTCCGCCCCCGATTGCGCTCTTCGGACGTCGGCGCACGTGTATGGAAGGCGGTCAGGGGACTGGCCAGGGTGGTCATGGAGGAGGAATCGAGGCCGACTGGTTCGGCACAGGAGCCCATGTGCCCCCGGGGGACCAGTCATCGAAGTCCCTTGGTAAACCCGTCCTTGAGAGTCCCAGGAACCCAGCACAACTTTAGCGGGGAGAAAAGGCGTTCCGTGCCCTCTCGTTGGGCTGGGTTCAAGGAACGGCGGGCGGCAAGTCGATGGCGCAATTCTGTTGCAAATTTCGGCGTCCGAGACAATCAAGAACTTCCCCCTCCAAGTTTGCTCTGCTACCCCTCCATGACGGCTACCGCTGCAGATAGCATGTGTACATGGTCTCCACGCTAGCTCCCCATAGTGGACGCATGTACTCTCTTAATATCTGGCACTGTAGATCAACAAACTGCCGCGACCGACGGCCGGTCAACAACTTTTTTTTTTTTTCTCTCTACATCCCCGCCTCTCCTCCCCTGCTCCAACAAGAAAAGCCAAGCCAATCCATTGAACCAGCCCCTTCGCATGTAGCATTAGGCATTGAAGGAAGTACAGTAGGGGCCAGATATGTACATAGTAACTCGTCAATTGATTCGACTCATTCGCACTACGTCAAGGTCTCACTGCCCTTTAATTCCCGTGCAAAGTGACATAAGCTGCCCCGAGTCCAAAAGTGCCCGACTCGATCCAAATTCCCACCCCCCACTTGCTCGACGTATTCGCACATCCCCCTCCTTCCCGCCTTTTCTTTCCTTCACCTCCCGCTCGAATTCTTTTTTTCTTCTCTTCCTTCTACATCCTCTTTCACTTCTTCAATCCTCCCTCGGCTCTCCAGCGTCTACTCTCCGTGGTACGTCTTTGTCCCAATTGCTTCATTATCGATGTATATCTAACAATCAATCTCCAGTGACTCCGTTCTCCCGGTCATCACAGTTAGACAGACTTCCCCCGCGCGGCACAGCTTTTCCGTCACCTCTCATCCTCTCCTCCCCTTCATCTCACACAATGTCTGCTACCAACGGCACCAACGGCACCAACGGCGTCCACGCCGAGCTTTCCAGCTGGAAGCACTACAACGAGGGATCTTTCCTCTTCACCGTAGGTCTCTCCTCGTCTCGCCTCGCTTACCCCCGAGATTGCGACCCCCGAGCCCGGCCTTTATCGGCATTCCCACCACGGTCCTAAACCGAGGCTTCATGCATCAATTGTTCCCCTCCTCGACCCCGCTGCTAACATTTATCAAGTCCGAGTCCGTCGGCGAGGGCCACCCCGACAAGATCGCTGATCAGGTTTCGGACGCCATTCTCGATGCCTGCCTGCGGGAGGACCCCCTCTCCAAGGTTGCTTGCGAGACTGCCACCAAGACCGGTATGATCATGGTCTTCGGTGAGATCACCACCAAGGCCAACCTCGACTACCAGAAGGTTGTTCGTGAGGCCATCAAGGACATCGGCTACGATGACTCCGAGAAGGGCTTCGACTACAAGACCTGCAACCTGCTCGTCGCCATTGAGCAGCAGTCCCCCGATATCGCTCAGGGTCTTCACTACGATGAGGCCCTCGAGAAGCTCGGTGCTGGTGACCAGGGTATCATGTTCGGCTATGCCACCGACGAGACCCCTGAGCTCTTCCCCCTGACCCTCCTCTTCGCCCACAAGCTCAACGCTGCCATGTCCGCTGCCCGCCGCGACGGCTCCCTCCCCTGGCTCCGACCCGACACCAAGACCCAGGTCACCATCGAGTACCGCCACGACAACGGCGCTGTCGTTCCCCAGCGCGTCCACACCGTCGTCGTCTCTGCCCAGCACTCTCCCGATATCACCACTGAGGCTCTCCGAAAGGAGATCAAGGAGAAGATCATCAAGCAGGTCATCCCCGCCAAGTACCTTGATGACAACACCATCTACCACGTGAGTTCTTATCTACCCCTGGTCAGTGAGTCATTTGATATTAACAAGTATTTTCAGATTCAACCCTCTGGCCTCTTCATCATTGGTGGTCCCCAGGGTGATGCCGGTCTGACCGGCCGCAAGATCATTGTCGACACCTACGGTGGCTGGGGTGCCCACGGTGGTGGTGCCTTCTCCGGCAAGGACTTCTCCAAGGTCGACCGATCTGCCGCCTACGTCGGCCGATGGATCGCCAAGTCTCTGGTCAACGCTGGTCTCTGCCGACGTGCCCTTGTCCAGCTCTCTTACGCCATTGGTGTCGCCGAGCCCCTCTCCATCTACGTCGACTCCTACGGCACCTCTGAGAAGACCTCCGAGGAGCTCGTCCAGATCATCCGGGACAACTTCGACCTCCGACCTGGTGTCATTGTCCGTGAGCTCAACCTGGACCAGCCCATCTACCTCCAGACGGCCAAGAACGGTCACTTCGGTACCAACCAGAGCTTCAGCTGGGAGCAGCCCAAGGAGCTCAAGTTCTAAGCCATCAACCTCGCGAAGTTTCGTGAAGGAAAGAGAGTATTCAACAGCTCTCTGCATATATTCATCCTAGATGTTTAATAAGTCCATTTGATTTGGCAACTCAAGGCGGCGTACGGTTCTCAACGAAACCTTTGTATCTCCCACCGGAAGGGAGGGCGGGCGGTTTCCGGCTTCTGTTTTGTTCTTTTGTTTTTCCAAAAAGCCATTATTTTGGTTCCACGGCTGCGGGAAATTTCTTTCGCGATATACCAGGCATGGAGTGGGCGTCTTTCAACAAAGACATTTTAGGGCAAACCTGCATTTGTGAGGCGAAGCAAAAAGTCAAAGACTTGCATTACGACGATACCCTGACGACAAGGGGATGACAAAAGAGACACGACACATACTTATGAACGTGGCGCTTGACGGGGAAACAAAAGTACTTCAACATCTTTTCTTTCCTGGATCTCTCTAGCTGAGCTTATGCAGTAAGCGGGCGAGAGCTGAGATATCGTGGTGGATGAGATGGATCGACATACTCGATCTTGGCTATGGATGAGAAGAAAGGGCGACAGTTAGATGCGTCCTGTGGCTGCTGTAGTAGATGGCAGCCAGAACCATGAAATGAAAGAAACCAGGTTCACGGTCATTCTTGATAGTATTGATCCATGTGAAGTCCCATGTTGAAGTGAATCGAACATGTGATGCCAACGATGGCCGACAATGGAGCGATAACCATTGTCATGAGGCTCATGGCCGCAAACGGACATGATGAACCTTGCTGCTACCTGTCTGACTCTTACTGATACCCGGCAGTGTCAATGTCGCCGGCAATCTTACATACACGGGAACCTCACGGGAACCCGCCCGGGGACGTCTAACTTCTCACACATGTAAGACCGGCAATTCAAACCATTTATCACATAACCGGCACGCCGTTATTCGACCCCCTCTCTACGGCAACTTCAAAAGACGACCGGACTCGGCAGTTGGCGTTACAAATCACCTCTCAAGATTGAGAGTTCTAGAAGGTCTCTTTGGATTTCTTTGACAAAGGCGGAAGCATCCGGATAGGCAGCAACAACAGCTTTCTGCTTTTTTTTTTTTTGACTTTAAAGGTGATGTCATCTTCATCTCCATGCGTTTGTGTAACAAGGACTCGCTTCTAATAGCCAATCCTAGTCCTGCTGGATAGGACAATACAGATGGACCATAGATGGATGGTTGGATAGCGCTCGGTAGAAGGAAGAAAGGGGCCTTTGCCACTTGTTAGATAGTAGCATCCAACAAGATGAAACGTGAAGCACGAGGTTAGTTTGATAGTGCGGAGCCCGAAGGCCGACCCCTTACTCTCTCGAGTCGGCCGTGTCCCTTTAGCATCCCATCACATTGCTCCCGGCACAGGGTCCGCCCAGATTGACTCTCTGCCGCACAAGTTTCCCCCCTCGCCTCCAGCATGTCTCACTCAAGCAAGGGAGATGGGAGACCCTTGAGCTCCAGTCAAAGCTGGACGCTCAACGCCAGAATTCCTCAGAGCTCCTAGCCACAGACGGGCCGTGGTTCGGCGTGGCTCAGGGAGGCGGTATACGGGACACCAGAAACGGGGAGAAGAGAAACTCTGAGCATAAAGTGGCCTCATGGGCAGAGTGGAATTTGTCCCTGGATCCAGACAAGCGAATCAAGATGAAGATGACAGATACAGCCCATTGTCTTCAAGCCGTTTTTACTGTGAGGAATTGTGAAGTCCGTCACGTCCTGTTCCGGAAGGCATGCCGCAGGGTCTGGGCTCTTCGACCCCATCTCGACCACGTTTGATGGGTATTGTGAGTCTTTTCGTTTTCATCTTGAGCGGCAAGCAAATGGGAAGAATCGAACGGCTATCGATGTTGAGAGAAGATAGCCATGCGTTGGAGCAACAACCAAAGGCCAAGAGAATTTGACCGAGACTAGGAAAGTCTACTTGAAAAGGTGAATGATGTGAGGCTGTCGATGAGGCCTGGCCGTGTCTTTTGCCGCGTCTTCTGCGGAAGCGGACAAACGCTCGCCCACAGAGACAAGTCCAGTCGGATAGGATCAAGTAATGATCTGCCATGTCGCTGCTGCCATTTGTTCTGGACCGCCCTGTGCCGAGAGTTCGTTAAGCGAGCTCTTCCGGCACTTGATGGATGAAGATGGGGGCGCCAGTTTCGAAACTCATGCAGAAGACTGGTCTGCCGCAAGGTTTTCGATATCATTTTCAACGTTGTGATAGCCTACCCCTCAAGTTCTGTCTCATGACATTGAGTTTCGTCCTGTCGCTGATGGCCTGATGAGACAAAGGCCGTTATCATATCATAGGCGTATTTCCTCTGTTTGAGTCAAGAAAACAAGCTGGTAAGGCATTCTGTGATTCCCTTGAGTCAAAACTTGCTCTCAATAACCACCCTCTTCGCTTCGTGCGCCAATGGGAAGTAAACATTTCCCTTCCGTCATATTACGCATTTCTCCGTGATGGTCTTCTATGTATTCAGGCATCAATACGCATTGGCATCCACGCGGCACAAAGAACGATGCTTCCTTCCTTCCTAAAGAAGGACTAGTTCTTGTCTTGGGACAATCGAGTTACGTTCATGGAGGGGCGGCGAGTGTAGGATCAAGTGCCGGTAACAGAGCCCGTGGTCGCGTCTTCGGGGGACGGGAAGTCTTCGTCCGTACAGTTGCGGCCCCATAAACCACGAGGATGAACAAACGTTAAGGCGTTGCGTAGGTTGGGTGCGAGGTCGGTGAGTGCCACACCCGCAGAGTCCCTTATGCAGCCCACGAACCCGGAGAATCAAAAGGGCCATTCCCAGTCTTCCGTCCTGGTTGCACCCAGGAGGACGCCGGCGCCTTGGCATGGAGCTGCTTCCTTGGTTCCTCTCAAAGACCATAGGTGGTAGGGCTGGCACGAGGTGCACAGACAAGGGAGGTAGAGGCATGATCCAGAATTTCACAAGGTGAATCGACAGCGTGAACTGGCAAAAGGTCTTAAAAGGTCAGAATAGCATCACACCTTAAGAGAACAATGCTCCAGAACCAAATACTCCACGAAATCCATGGGCATCAGCTCACGACGGGGAGCAAGCCAAGGGTTCATAGCGAGAAACCGAAAAAGGACTCTTGACCTGGTAACCGAGGGTGCGGTTGGCGCTTGCGGACCGCTTTGGACTATTCGTATACCTGGGAGCAGGCTTTGACTTGGTCTGCCACCTGAGCCGGTGGGCAGGATCGATCCTGTCGGTAGGCTATCCCTAACCTACAACATAGTAGTCTGGGATGATGGAGAACAGCCACAACTTAAAACCGTGAGAGGATAGCCAAGCGAATAGGAGCCACGGGACAACTCTCCGCGCACATTCCCGGGCAAGAAGCCTCTTAGCCGTCTGATTTGAGGGACTCCACTCTGGCTGCTCCCTCTTCCTATGAGTTGCTTCAGCTCATGACGCCAGCCGCTGCGTCCAGCTGATTGTTGTTCTTCTCAGGGTGGTTCCCGTGTGATCCATTTCTCGTCAGAAATCTCCATTGTGCATTTTCTCCCAACAACTTGTAAAGAGGGGGGCGTGTACTAAGCTACCCAACAAGGTATGATGAAACACATAGATAGCGAGCCTGGTGCGAGATGAACGGGACAAGATGTACATAGTAACAATACCAAGGAAGTCTCATCATGAAGGTGGGTACCTTCTGCTTGAAACAAGAGTCAAGCCATCCAGGCCAGCCGCAGATGAGCAGCCAATCTGCAAACAGGTATCGGCACTTGCTGACGAAAGCCTATGTAAGGATGTAGGACAAGGCCCCAGGTTTCCAAACTTTTGTGTGTGGGAGCTGAATGCGAAATACCCGTGCTATTACCCCATCCGATGCCCATCGGATCATGGATGGAAATGAAGTGAGAAATGACGATGCCTAGTTGCACAAGCTGCTTAACTTTCGAGTGAGCGGACACTGTTGGTCCGTTCTCTCTCATGAATAGCACACTATCACGATCGTGAGCGAGGCTCGGAGTAATTCACGATAGCACTGGCCACCGTCTGGCTTTGTCCACCCAAACCCAACAGACCGGATGAGCAGAGGATCATCCCGGCACGCCATTATAGCGTAGTCACTGCGCTGGTATCCGAAAACTGGGCAATGTAGAAGAGGAGGCGAAAAAGGTGAAAAAGGGGGCGAGACGGGGACCAAAGGCGGTCCTAGCTTGGACAATCAACAGAACCGACGAGATGGTTTGGCAGTCGGTGCGGCCGGGAGGTCGCTTGGCTTGGATCTGTAGGAAGGGACGGATGCCAGAGGTGAAGCCGCACACCACCCAAGGGCTGGGCGAGGGCGCCATGTGCACTTGCATCTTGGGCCCTTCCTTGGTGGAGTGCTGTTCAGTTGTGTGTGCCAACAACAGGTGAAGTTGCCCGCCGTGGCATACGTGACGAGTGGCTTGGCTGGAGATGGAAGGGGGAGAGGCCGCAGAGGGTGTGATGAAGCGTGAGCTGTTGCGCCAACGGGTGACGCGGGTGACCAAGGAGGCAGATGGCGTCGCTTTCGTTCATGTGTTTGTCGTCAAGTCATGCAGTTGGCCGACGCCCCCGCACGGAGAGAATAGAGGAAAAATAGGTGTGCGCTGTGCTGAGGCTGCGGCCTGAAGTTGGAGCCGTGACACTGTGTTGGTGGAAGTCATTTTTTCTTCCTTGGCTCGGGAAGTGGGAGTGCGAGAGAGAGAGAGAGAGATGGAGATGGAGAGTGTGAGAGTCGAGGTTTCCAAGAGCGAGAGAGGAGGTGGTTGCGGCAGGCTCACTCGAGCGCCCCCGTGAAAGCGGGTCCGGGGCGCGGGCGCTAAACCTAATCTGAAGCTCAATAGACGGCAGGTGCCCGTGCGCCTATTCAGCCCGGCCGGTCGGGACTGCGGGCTGGCAGGGGCTGTCCGACAACAATAGCAAGCGCGACGTGGGGACAATAGGAAGCTGCAAGCCCCGTCAAGCCGCGCCCCACCTCCCCACCTGCCAACCACGTCCTGCTCCTCCTTCCGTGTCCACAACCCACGCCCGCCGACGTCTCGCCGGTCCGTTTAGACAATAGACTTGAGGCATCCCTCCACCCCAGCCAAGGCCAAGGCACACACGTTGATTATTCCTGCCGGGAATGAGCCACTCCTGTCTCAGATTGGTGACAATGCTGATCACAGCGTGGAAAGTGATGATCACCCTCTTTTCTTTCCCTTTTCTGATAGATCGCTTCTGCTTTGGACGAGTCCTCCTCTACCTTGGCGTGCGTAGTCGTTGATTCTCCGAGCCCCTTGCCTCCCTCCCATCCGTTTACCAAGGGCAAGGGAAATGTGACGGCGTCCCGAAGATGCACGCGAGAGATGATGACACTAATGCACGGGACGTTGTTATGCTATTGATGTCGCCAGCCAGAACCCTCGCTGTCTCGCCTCATTGAAGGATAATCGCAGTGGATACTGCGGCCGGCAGTTTGAATAGGTGACAGTCAGGCACCCAACAAAGACAAAAGACGAATTGAATGAGCCGGCTGCCTGCCCGCTTGCCCTGCAAACGCCATGGCATGAATAGCTGATCCACAGAAAACCACAATGCTACTTGTGGTACTTTTTTGCCTGCGACTAACCTTGCCCTATCCGGTACTAGACCTCATCCCATTCCACGGAGATGGTATTCAATGGGTGGTCCTCGCGTTGGTTTCAAGCCGCGGGGTGGAGGGGGAGTGCTTGTACCCTGAGACGAGAAGAATACATGATCGAGCAGCAAAAGACGCTCACAAGAGCAAGTCTAAAGTCCGTCCTTACCGCAGCAAGCGCCGACCCGTTCAACTCGGCCGACCCAGAAGTCCATGCCATGGCGCAGGCGACCATCCATCCATCCATCCATCCATGGTGTGTTGACGACTCAGTCACGCTCCAACACAGCGGGCGTCCCGAGCCTGATTGAGTAACATGTCGAGACCAAGGCGTGTCTAAATCGATTCATTCGCCTCATTGACTTATCCATGTACGGCCATTATTCTTTGCCCATTGTGGTCGCGGTATCCCATCCACCACTCCCCGGCCAGCCCAGCCGGGAAATGATGGCTTGCAAGGTGCATGCATGTCATGGCGGCAGCAAGACAAACGCACCCACACCCACACCCACACACCTACACACACCCGGACGGGTAGATTACTGTTTTTTCTTTTTCAGATCCCTGTTTGTTGTTGATTGTGAAAAAAGAGAATGCCCATGGCGGCTTCACGGACGCACAATCAATCGGTGAATCAGGTATTGACTACCCGTCTCTGCACTTGGGTGGGTAGTATTGTCTTGTATTCACTACCCACACTCAACGTGGAGATAACTTCCCCTTTTTCCTTTTCCTCCTCCTCTTCTTCTTCACATCTGGGTCTATATCTAGATATCATTCCCGCCCTAAACATCAGCCTTTCTTGCTCTCTAGCTACATCTAGAATCGCCTCATTTCCTCCACCATCACGTACCTTAAGCGCCAAAAACAAGCCCGCTGTGGGTGGCGCAAAGCTCTCGACCATCACTCCCCATCTATCCTTTCCTATTGTGTCCAGGTCCACTCCTTGTTACCCGTTGGAATCAACGGCGATCACATCGTTGAAATTTTTCTATATATGACCTCGCTGTCGTCACAAACCTGTCACACCTGATCCAGGAACAAACTCACTCTCCACCTTGGACATCATCCCTTGACAGCGATTCACATATATCTCTGTCTCACCCCAGATATTTAAGTCACAAACTCCAACCTCATCTCCATCTCTTCCTTTCACATCAACACTTTATCCAACAACATGGATGCCCCAAACAACACCACTACTCAGCCTCAGCCCCAGCCCCAGACCCAAGACTCCCAGGCCACCGTTCCCAAGGACAACTCTCCCCCCCCTCCCGCCTACACTCCTCGAAGAGTACCCGACCTCACTACTCTTACTGCCCGTGCTATTCAGGCACGACAAGGGCTTGCCAGCATGATCCACACCATCCAGTCCCAGCAACAGCAAGCCCCCTATGCTACCCTTCACCCTGGTGCCGTGGCCGATGATCAAGATGAGGTTGCCGAAGATAGCTCACCCATCTGCCTGCGAATCAACACTTCAGTCAGCGTGTCACGCAGCAACAACATTGTATGCCTGACGGCAACACCTGCGGAGCAAGCCAATGCTATCTCCAGAGCTGTTGTTCAGGCTCTGAACGAGGGCAGCTCTGGAAGATGCGGAATCCCCATGATTGATGAGTCAGGTTGCCCTCGACCTCTCAAGATTGAGGTTGATGCTGGTATTGTCGTCGAAGGCACTGGCAATGTCGTCGGTAGCCGCGAGGTCGTCGGCGAGCTCATTCGACGCCGAGCCGAGGCACCTCTGCGACGACCCCGAGAAGAAGAAGATGATGAAGAAGAGGCATCGGCTGCTAAGCGTCGCCGATCCAGCCAGTGAGCAACGACACTGGATCTTGGACATGGTGGTTTCACTACCTCTAGAGCTTGGAATTCTATTCTCTGGGTATCGTCTTCGACACCCACACCCTTCATCCCACTCACCCATCCGATCCGCCGCTCTTCCGGCGATTAATCGGGGAGGGATGACGCAAAGTGTCTTTCATTGTTTCCTTATTCTATTCAAGCAAAAAAGAAAAAAAAAAAATCATTTCTGAATCTGTTGCGGAGCGTGGTGAATTCCAAGAGCGTTTTGGATTGAGTCTTTGGGCTTCGATACCAAAGTTGGAGCGAGCAAGATACAAGAAAATTGGGCCTTGGGGAAGGAAGCTTGGGATGGACAGAGAGTGGTGATTTTTGGAGTTTGGGCTGGTGCAGCCTTGAGGCTGGCATGTAGCACAAAGAAGGGAGGAAGGGGTATCCATCGGACAGGAAACAAGTCGTTTACAGACGAGGCAGGAATCAAATTATGACGAATTGACGAATGAAACCACTTTTCTCTTCCACATCTACAAAACTCCACCCATTTCAAGTCTACAAATTCGAGTGTCGCCATTCTCCTACCATCTCTAACCATAGCCCACTTCCCCAGTCTTCCCAGTACTGTCCACCTTGGCACTTCTTTTAGTTAAACCGTTGCTAATATTGGCCTTTTCCAGATTCTTCCTTTGCTATTCGTGCCATATCTCAATGGATTAGCCTTTTCGCTTAGCGCCCTCAGTCGTATCTCGGTCAATAACTGTCTGCTCCTCAACGCCATACCCGCCGTCATCACGCCTACGACGCTATGGCGTCTACGTTTCCTTCCTCCTCGCACAGTCAAACATCACCACACCCCTTATTCTGCGCCCGTCTCCTACCGATGGAATGGTAGCTCCCCGACCTCCCCCCAAGAAGAGCACGGCCGTCCTGTCCCTCGGTCCCTCCATCGCCATCCCAGTTCAGAGGATCGGGATCAGCCAGCTAAAGCCAGTCCAATCCATTGGGGCTGATTCCATGTTGGTGGGATGCCACTTTCGAGAACCTTCAATACTTGACGGTAACTTACTCATCGGGATTTGCCTTTGAATACTCGGGTTCTATTGGGGCTTTTACGATACCTGCATTGATCATGGATCAGTCAGACAATCACCCTCTCATCGTCCACCTACTTGACCTGAGCACGTCATTGATACCGTTGAGGAACTCAAATCTGTCAGGTGGCCGTCTACCTCTTGGTCGTCATCTAGGAAGGAACAACTGGAGGATCCCTCTATCGAGGGCGCGTGCTCGAACCGTGGGATACTGCTGGCTGGATGCAGGGTTCTTTAGGTAGCCACCCTAGCGCCGACACCCACGGACATGGAGGTCATACAGTACAATTGCTACGGACGGACTGGTGGGGGAAAGGAGCAGCCTCACTCAGCCCTCTCAGGGTCGTTTTTCAGCTGCTTCTGCACATCTCGCCGCGTCTTGGTCGCTTTGCCCTGCCACGCTGTCCCCGCCCTGAGCTTTGAAGGTCCAATTGACCCCGCGCGCTGATCTCTGCTTGGGCAGCTCCCCCACCTTACCGATGGTTCTGACCCTCGTCCCTGCGCCAGGAGCCGCTCTCTGCCCCTGCCCCTCCTCCCAGCCTGCCTTTTACTCCTGAGCTCACGATCAACTTCTCTGCCGATTGTCGATCTCTTCAACTTCTTCTCGGCTTGGCCGTTGTTACTATTTCAGTCTTTGCGCGCCTACAGGTGTTCGTACGCCCTCGGTCTCAACCACGCTTCATCCTACGACAACCGCAAACATGGCGAATCTGAACATTCGAAATCTCACCATCAACCCAATTGAGCTTATCGAGGTAGAGCGCTTCGAGGGCGAACGTGTCTCGACGGGAAACATCCTCTCCAACGTGACCAACAAAGTCACTGGTTTCATCAATGCCACCGACTTCACCTCCCACCAAACCCATGCCAAAGGCGATGCGATCCACAAGGAAAAGGCGTCTGTCAAGATCGAGCCTTTCAAGACCAAAGACACCAAAATTCGATCCGCCGATAAGCATAAGGAGGTTGTTCGCCTTACCTTCAAATATGAGGACCACAAGTATGAGGTCGACATTCCCAGTCCGTCCAAGAAGTCTTCCGTCATGAAGAAGCTCGATGGCGGTAAGCACGACCTGACAGTTGTCTACACTTCGAACGGCGCCTTTCTTGCCATCTTTTCCTCGGCTCGTCTCAACAGTTGGATGAAGGAGCTTCACGATGAATGGCCTCTCCCGCTGCTCTCCATTCCAGGAACTCACAACTCGCCTACCTGCCACACCGCCCTCCCCTCGGTTCGATGCCAGGCCGTTGGTGTCCCAGAACAGCTGCGCAATGGCGTCCGTTTCCTTGATATCCGTGTCTCCGCGAGTCCCGACAACGATGAACTCGCTCTCGTTCATAGCGTGTTCCCTATTTCCTTGACTGGAACCAAGTACTTCAAGGATATGCTTGACGACATCTACAAGTTTCTTGACGAGAACCCTAGTGAGACTATCCTGATGAGCATCAAGCGGGAGGGCACTGGAAAGGCAACCGATGAGCAGCTCGGAAAGTACCTCAAAGCCAGCTATGTCGATAAGAAGCGGAACCGTTGGTGGACCGAGCCCAAGCTTCCCACTCTCGGCCGCGCACGTGGTCGGATCGTTATCGTCCGCCGGTTTAACCTAGACAACGAAATGAAGAAGTCGTGCTGGGACGGCCGAGGCTGGGGCATCGATGCGGCTGCTTGGCCTGACAACTGCGAGGACGGCAAGTGTGGTGGTGGTTTCATCCGCGTCCAGGACTTTTACGAGATCACCGAGAGTGACAACATCGAAAAGAAGATTGACTTCACGCGCCGCCAGCTCGAGCGTGCCGCTGAGCAAAACTTTTTCATCAGTGGCATGGCTGGCCACAAGGAGGGCGCCTCCATCCCGCCATTCTTTGTCAACTTCCTGAGTGCGAGCAACTTTTTCAACGCCACGTGCTGGCCAGAGCGGATTGCCCAAAAGGTCAACCCATCCGTGATTGAGTATCTCTGCATACGCCACGGTGAGGATGGCCAGGGCCCTAAGAAGCTCAAGATTGGTTCTGCCAGCACTGGTATTGTTGTCACAGACTGGGTGGGCGCTAATGAGGACTGGGATCTCATCCGATGCATCGTGGGCATGAACGCGAAGCTGCAGGTCAAGCACTAGTTGTGCTGGCCTGACCATCGTTCCACAAGTGGTTGAACCGAGCGAAGTGGACAACCACGATGGGTGTTGTGGTGTTTGTGATGGGTATTACACTTGGGAGGCAGGTTATTTAGACTTGGATACAAAGCACGTCACGCCGACACGAATGCCAATATGAATCACTAAAAGGTATAAATTGGGTATTGTGGTTTTATTCATCTAGGTACACTGCATGAATTATGAATCGTGCGTCTGTTTATGTTGGTCAGCCATTGCCCAATGCTGATAATGAGATGAAAGCGGAGAGATGGGAACCAGATCAGTTCTCCAAGGTGAATTGATTGTTCATCATGATGAACTCAGGGATAGAACAATAGATATAGTAGAAGTCATCATAAGGTAGGGAAGGGGAGATGTCAAAGAGAGAGGCGTCTTACCAAGATGAGATGGACGAAGCACTAGTACAACGACAACGTAAATTACCTATGGCGAGCTTGTTAGTACAGCGTCGCTTCAGAGTTGAGCGTAAGCAGTGCGAGAAAATCTACACCAGTTAGTGACGGGCCTCTCAGATGGGATGAGGCAGATGCATACCAATGGAATCAGATGTTGATATTGTGTTCATATCCCAACAAGCCCGAAGGTTTGCGAGTCAAACAGTGTGAATACAATTTGTGATACATCTCATCATGCAAAGAGATGAAGCAGAAGAAAGAGAATGTTGCTTTTTCTAGGTACCTGGAATCCTCAACAGTCAGCCGCCGGGTTCCTTAGCTAGACAATCAAGACAAAAGAATCCCAATTCCAAGTTAGAGCCACGGATCAGGTGACGAAGTATCAACAAGAGGTCCCACCAACACACCCGCCACAAGGATTTGTACGTCCTTGCTTTTCTAGGGCGGGAGGCAGCAGTACTCGCTTATGTCCGCCCGTTCGTTCAAATCTTCATCATATTGTGGCGAGGCTCGGGGAGAGAAAGAGACAGATTGCATTACCTATTGACAAACGCGAGTTAGCAAAGTTGTGTCAACAAAAGACATGCGACAAAGCAATGATGCGTTGTGATCTCCAGTCAGACAAGGCTGAAACTAATACAACAGTATCCACATAGTATATTAAGAATGAGGAATCCCTGGTGTCGTTTTGTTCATCATACGGAGAGGGGGAGCGAGCAGAGGAAAAAAAAAAAAAAAAAAAAAAAAAAAAAAAAACAAAATTTT
>NHTE02000041.1:2916782-2935137 GCA_002168265.2 Fusarium euwallaceae
GGAGAGCAGAGGAAAAAAAAAAAAAAAAAAAAAAAAAAAAAAGAACCAACCTTTTGATCATTGAAGAAGCGAGCGCGTCAAACAGACGCGCAATGTTGGGCAAAGAGCCGAGAAACAACAAAACAAACTGTAATCTGTCAGTGAAAGATCCTGACAAAGTGTCCTCAAGGTCGAGATCCAAAGCTTTCTCAGTGTAATCTTAGAGATTGATAATCACCATGATTCTGGTCTGATTTGGATTGTTCGTTGAAGGTAATCATCATAGAAAGTTTCAGGTCGCGGGAAAAAAGGAAAAGAGTCTTACCTAGAAGCAATTGAAGGTCATGGTCGCGCAGAGTCGACGACACACTCGTGTCGCGAGCGCAAACTCAGACCTTGAAGGATGAAGTTTTAGAGAAGAAGAAGAATCAAAAAATTTCTTGGAGCGCGAAGATATGGGTGCTGACTGAGCGGGTACGCTAGGCCTCTGCAGGAATAGTGTGCCCCGCAATCTCTGCCACGGCAGACGCGTGGCGGTGCAGCCGAGATCCTCCGTTATCTGGATTGTGGCGAATCTTATCGCCGCATAAAGGGCACCCCAACTCCCGAGCTGGTTGCCTCGCCTCCCCCCTCTGCATCTCACTCTCCAACCCCCCAAGTTGGATCGGAAACGATACGAAACCTCAAGATGGCGTCTTTAGAGGCGCTGTTGGGTCCCATGGCCCGGCGGCTCCTCCGAGTCGCCGTGGCCAAGACCACAAACGTGGTTCGGACCAAGCTCGTCCTTATAACGCGGCCGCTCCAGTCCGAGTTCCAGCATCTTACACTCAAGACCGCCAGAGTCGCCCGCCAGCCAATTCACCCCGTCGCTGTCCTTCGACAGCAGAAGCGCCATTCCCGATGGTTCTCGAGCTCCGCTGCTCAGAATATCAACCGTGTGGTTAGGAGATTTGTTAGCTCCGAGCCCAAGGCCGCCCGGTTCGACCGATCCCAGCTCCCGGTCTCCAACACCTCTCGGCGTGTTGGACAGTTCTCCGGCCGAGCTCCTTTCGCCAGCACGCTCCGTCCGAACTTGACCGGAGGTGCTATGCCCCGGACCGCCGGCGGGTACAGTCTCGGAGGCGGAGCTCGGTACTTCTCGCATACCCCGGCCGCTCCGGCCCAGGTTGTGCAGAATGTCTCGCAGGCCATGAGGGCCTTCTTCCTCTCTGGGCAGAAGCTCCGATACGACGGCCTCGGACCCCACGGTGACCGTCAGTACCGAGCTGTGTCTCCCGTGGAGGATGAAGCGATGCGAAAGTTCTCTTCCATCACTCACACCGCCCCCGGCGCCTTTGTCGACTTCCAGCTCAGCCCCACCGTCACGGCTCTCAGCCCTCTCGCTGCCGCCATCCCCTTCGCGTCTGAGACCTCCGGTTTCAAGGCCGAGGCCGCCATCGCCGGCGCTTCCCTCAACACTGAGGGTTTCCTCGATGTTCTGTCTGCTGATTTCGGCCGAGCATTGCAGGATCTTACCGCGGTATACGCGGATCTTCGGAGACTTGCAGTTTTAGGTGACCTTCCAGTTCTTTTAGAGAAGCACAATACTTTGCGAGTCCGGTTCCCTGGAGTCGACGCTGAAACCATTGAGCGACTATGCGATGACATTGGGGTTCAGCGTGGAGTTGTTGGTCAGGACCCCAACTTTGACGTTGAAGTTGGCGTCCCGATGGCCCTCAAGTTTCCCTTTGCTCCCGACACCACCAAGTCAGCAATGTCACCTACCATGTCGGTCAGATCCGTGGAGGGTTACGACTTTGAACAAGTGTCTTCCCTGGACGATGATGACTTTGTTCGAGAAGCCTTTATGGATGAGATGGCCGATAACCCCTGGTTGACTGAGACCGAGGGATACGAGACCATGTCACCCCCGGCTAGCTCCATGGCGGGACCTTCGGAAGACTACGAGGGTCTTGAAGGGATCTATCGATTTCTTGAGGAATGTGACAGAGCCAAGGGAAGAGTTGGCTGAGCCAATTGATTTTTGAGCGAACCGAACCGATACCAGAATGCCGCAACGATCGATTCATTGCTGAGCATATCAACATTTTTGACGAATCTACACTCTTTTGTACAGTTTTTGAAACGGCAGCAGCTAGCACTGACGTCGTGTATGTAGCTAGCCATCAATTGATCTCCTTGAGTACACCTACCTTGTCAGTCTTGTGACTCGTAGCTTAGAGTGAAGTCGGACATGAAGTGGGATAGGGCTCACCGGACACCGGAACACTCGCCCCTGTTAAGCGGGAGGACCCCTGACTAGTCTGGCTGAGCTGAGTCAAAGGGTCCTATCGGGGAGTTGCCCAGGTTGGTCTAACGAGGCATCAGGTTTAGGTTGTTGAGCCGAGGTAGCGCGTGGTCGGCTTCCTGCCGAGGGGCTGCCCTGTTTGAGTAGGTCGGTGCGGGTAGAGAGGTCTTGGAGAAGCATGCCAAAAGAGATGAGCTGGGCGCAGCGGTGCTGGCACTCAGCTGATGATGAGGACGACATTGGTTGAAAGTGATACCTTCTGTTGCTGGGCGCTTGGCTAGTGTTGATGTTAGTGGCGAGTTTTTGATAAGCTAACGTTGGGGGAGCCTGGGAAGAATAAGGTAGGTGAGTGGAGATGTGTCAGAAGAGAGCAGGTGGCAGCAAGGGTGGGTTGCGCTCGGTTGCACTTTTATTTTAGTTAGCGATTATCTAGATAATCAGTTATGTTCTTGTTCTATTATATCCTCCGTCTCCGTCTCCGTCTCCGGTTCTGGGCACACACATACCCATACCCATCTTGACACTCTGTCTTTGAAGGTTGGGCGAGGGGGGAACTTTTGGCTGCAGCTTGTGCGTCAATAGATGAGGCACCTCGTAAAGAAAACCGTTTCTTGGCTGACGCCCTTTGATAATGAACGCAGTGGCAGCAGTTTGTTTGGTCATGCTGTGCTCCACAGCTCCGTGAGCCTCGGCTCCGAGTGACCAGACCAAGACAAGCCATGAGCCATGGCATCGTACCAGTGTAATTACACAGTCCGGAATCGCTGCCAAGAGATGGTCTGCTTTTTTACGAGTTCAGCCCTTTGGGGCGCTGAGACGGTGTAGGACAAAAGGCGAGGTCCTTCCGGCCGTTGAGAAGGGAGGAAGAATGCTTCAGACACATTCCTCTTGTTTGCTCCTCTTCAGTTTACATACATACATACAATCATGTCTGGACCAGGCGTTGGTTATCAATATCCTCCTCAGAGAGTCTCGTGGTTGAGACGAGATGTCCTACTCTTTGCCAACACAGTTGGCTGTACCGATGATGAGCTTCAGTTCCTCTACGTGAGTTGATAGCCTCAAAGTGAGACGGACAGCTTGCTGAGCAGCCTTACAGGAACTTCACCCTAGCTTTACCGTCTTCCCGACGTACCCCGTAGCTCTCCGTGAGTTCTAATAATACCCTCGGTTTTCAGATGTCTGTGTGGCTGGCTTACTGATGGTTTACTTAACTCGCAGTCTTCAAGGGAGATACACAGGATGTGGTGGACTTTTACGCAGCCCAGAAAGCCGTAAAGATCCCCGGAGTGCCAGACTTTGACCCAAGCCGTGTAGTCGACGGACAGCGGAAGATGGAGTTCCTGAAGCGGCTTCCCGTGTCGTCCGAGGGCAAAAGGTTCGAGTTCCGCACAAAGGTGATTGGGGTCTACGACAAGGGCCACCCCGGCAGCGTAGTCGAGACACAGTCCGACTTAGTGGACGCGGGAAACGGCGGCGAGGTCTACTCACGGGTGACTACGAGCTCGTTCTATGTCGCGCAGGGGAACTGGGGGGGACCCAAGGGCCCGCCGACGGTTAGCTTCCCTCCGCCGGTAGACGAGAAGCCCGATTTGGTGCTAGAGCACCAGTCAACCAAGCAGTCGGGCCTGCTGTACCGCCTCAACGGCGACTACAACCCGCTCCACGCCACGCCCGAGCCGGGGGCCGGCATGGGCTTTGGGGGCTCCATCATGCACGGCCTCTACTCGTGGAACATGGCCTGCCACGACATTCTCAAGGAGCTGGGCGGTAGCAACCCTGCCAACCTCAGGGAGTTCCAGGCGAGGTTTGCCAGCCCGGTGGTTCCCGGTGACAAGCTCATCACGAGCGTGTGGCGGACGGGCCAGAAGACGGGAGAGTTCGAAGAGGTACGGTTCACCGTTCAGGTGGCGGGGGGCAAGGTGTGCCTGACAAACGGAAGGGCGCTGATTAGAGTTGTTGCCAAGGAGAAGAAGAGCAGGTTGTAATTGTGTGTTGTTTGTGTTGCTGTTTGCTGTTGTGCTCTTTGACAGTTAGTCTTGTCTTTATTTTGTCTAGCGAGGCGGGCCTCTGCTTTTGCTTTGTGTTTTGCCAGCGACAAAAATACCTCTTTAATCAAACATTTAAAAAAAATCTCTTAATTATACGACCGTGAAATTATTTCAATCGGAAACTTGCATTAGTCGTATTTGTCGATAAGTGCTGTCTCTTGTGTTGCTGCATTTTGGTGTTGTAGGCCACACAAATCCTCTCACCTCACACATGGAACACAGGATGGATGCTCAAATTCTGCTGCCTGAGTCGGACTTTTCTCTCAACAACGCAACAACGATCGGTCGCCCATCAACCATGACCATCATCATCAAGTCGTGCACTCAATAACAGCCAATACCAATCTCTTTAAATAACAATCATGTCATCCTCCCACCGAATTGGGCAGCGCGTCTCCTACGATGGAGCCCTCTGCACCGTGAGGTTCGTCGGTGAGGTCGCAGGCACCACGGGTACCTGGCTCGGAGTAGAATGGGACGACTCGGCCCGGGGCAAACACGACGGATGCCATAAAGGCGTCCGTTACTTTACATGTAACACGAGAGATACCGGTCTAGATTTGCTTGCTTTGTGCCTCTGGGCTGACTGACCATCGGCCACAGGCAAATCAAAGTCCCCCACCGCTGCATCCTTTGTTCGGCCTTCGCGCCCTGCTGACCCGCCGCGGCACTTTCTGGCCGCCGTCAACCACAAGTACGCATCCGAGTATACCCTTCCCGACGGTCGGAGGGCAGCCGAGGAGATCATCTTCTTTGGGAAGCGCGCCGAGGAGGTCGGGTTCGAAAAGATCCGAAGGAAGCAGGCTAATGTCGCCGAGCTCACCGTCGTCATCCTTGAGGACCTGCAGGTCGCTACCCCGAGGGCTGACGATGAGGAGGAGGGCGTCATAGCAAAGACTTGTCCCAAGATCACTCAGCTTGACCTTAGCCGCAACTTGTTTGAGAGGCTTGACCCTGTGCTTGACATTTGTCATGAGCTGCCAAACCTTCAGCATTTGAGCATCAAGTTTGTCCCGGTCTGTCACAAACAGAAAAAACAACACACTAACACGATACCAGTGGAAACCGCTTCCAGGATGTTCTGGACAATCAAACAACGGGTGTGATTGATGGCGTCAAGGAGTTGTCGCTTGAGGAGACAATGTTGAGTTGGGAAGAGGTCTGCCATATTGCAGTCAAATGTCCCATCTTGGCTGCACTTGATGCTGGTTCAAATCACCTTTCCAGCCTCCCTCCTGTCAACTTTGGAACTCTTGCATCTACTCTAACTTCTATCAACCTTGAGATTAATGAGTTTACGACACTTGCCGACATCAGCACCCTCACAGCTATCAAGGCCCTCCGCAACATCCACCTAAAGGGAAACAACATCTCAGCCGTTGCACCAGAAGGTTCTGAAGGTCCCATGTTCTCAGACTCTGTCCAGTATCTCGACGTTTCCTACAACAACATCCAGTCGTGGACGTTTGTTGATCTGCTACCAAAGCACTTTCCAGGTCTAACAGGTTTGCGGATTGGACACAACCCATTCTACGACGCAGCCGACATCGATGCCAAGGCCTCATCCGCAGAAGAGTCTCACATGTTCGCAGTGGCTCGTCTTGCCTCACTCAAGTCTCTCAACTTTAGCCAGGTCACGCCTGCTGACCGGACCAACGCTGAGATGTTTTACCTCTCTCGGATTGGAAAACAGCTTGCGGCTGTTCCTGAGAATGCAGAGGCGGAAGTTTTGGCCCTGCATCCTCGTTATGCTCAACTTTGCGAGATGTATGGAGAACCAACCATCAACCGTCGGTTAGAGGTCAATCCTGCATTTCTTGAGGCCAGGTTAGTTACAGTTGGTTTCCACCTGGGCAAAGGCGAAGAAAAGGTCACACAGATTCCCAAATCATACGACATCTACGCCGTAAAAGGAGTAGCTGGAAAACTCTTCAACATGTCTCCCCTCAAAATGGGTCTCGTCTGGGAAACTGGCGAGTGGGATCCCGTAGCCGGCTTCGACGATCAAGAGGGAGATAGCAGCGACGAGGAGGAAGCCGAAGAAGAGAGGGAACGAAAGGGGATAGATACACACGCCGCGGAGGATTCCTCAGGCAAGGCGGGAAGATGGGTCAAGAGGGAGGTGGAACTCAAGGACGGGCCCAGACAGCTGGGCTACTGCGTTGACGGGTTGGATGTCAAGATCCGCGTGGAGGTTCGATAGTTGGACAAACTCCACGCGAAACTGCACGTGGACTGGTCTTTGCGTGTTTGTCCATTGCAAACTGTGAGTGCCTAGTGAAACAAGACGCATATGATTGACAATCCAAAAAAGTCTTCCCATGGTATTGTTATATAAGGCAGAGACTGCCCAAGGGTATTGCAAGTTGCCGTCTGCTAAACACATTCACTCACCTCACATCAAGGCTCTAAGAAATGGCTCCCAGGCCTCTATTCTTCTTAGTTAGGCCTGGCCTTGAGCAAATCACGCCTAATGGCCAAGTCCTCGTCCACCCCGGAACAGCCGTTCCTCTCATCCCCGCTGATATGCTCCCTGAATGGCTGGAAGTCATTGGTGTCCCTCGGCATCTCTCCCAAGAGCAGACAGAGGACATGATCAATTTGGGACCCTTTCACGCCGAGGAAGGGACTTACCAGCTAAAGTTTGCCTCTGTTGCTGATGATAGCGAAAAGGAGCAGCTATGCTCCGATGACGATGTCTCGACCACTTGTCCTTCCAAGACCGAACCTGACTCTTCTCCACCATCTTCTGAGATCGGCGAGCCTGAGGAAAAGGCAAAGCCTACTTTGGTCTTACCGGCCCCCAAGAAGCTCAAACCCGCGCAGGGCCTCGCCTCAAGCCGTCACAACCCCCTCAACAACAGCCAGGATTTGGAGCACACGACAACCACGTCGCCAACTCCACTTCTAACGTCTCCATGCCGACACTGGTGCCGCTACGGGGCGTGCAGATGGGGACTCTCATGCCGGTTCAAACACGCCATGCCAACAACACCCGAGGGTCTCGCAGAGGTTGGACTTGAGACGTTCCCGGACTGGTGGCTCCAGGCACGAGGTGTCATGCCAATGCCGCCAGAGGTGATTCGTGCCGCAGAAACGCGAAAGTCTGGGAAGAAGAAGCAGAAGCAGAAGGTGGTGGTGCCTCAGCGTCAGGTCGGTGACGGTGGACAACAGGGGCAGAAGGTTGTTAATCGACCAGCGGTGGATGCCAACAACATGTTGATGGCCAGAAAGACCAAGGAAGCACGGAGAGTGAAGGCAGTGGAAGGGCTTCTAATTGATATCTAAGGCCATGACAGCATGTTGTAGCTTTGACGTCGGAATGGAGGTCAGGATGCTCATGTGAGATATTAATTTGTTTATATGTTCTAACCTAACGTCGTCATAGACGGATCTTGTGTCCTCCTGTATCCCAGATGCAATCGCTTATTATTTAAACATGGTAATTCTAACTGCCAATTCTCACACTATGGCCGGCGGAAGGGATGGGCTTCTGTATTCAACACATACTCATCTAGATTCACCAAGTCTGGGGGTGAAAAGATGAGGTAGAAATACTTGAGGGTCTCGGATAGCCAGAAACTCTGCGTCGATGTGTTAGTATACATGATAAATCACTAGCAAGGAAGGAGTTTACTTGCCTCCATTGAGTCAGTTTGGGCCGTCTCCGTATTTGTGACGTCCTCGATGGCCGCATTGGCATGTTGTGTGGTGGTGTAGCGGACGATGGCTTGGAACATATCCCATGCCATGTCCTGCCATTGGGGATCAGCCGTGATTCGATACATGATGAAAATGCTCTCAATAGCTTCCGGCCGGAGGATGTATCTTGGGTCCCGGGCATTCCGAAAGCCTGGGGAGAGGTTTTCCTTCTCAGGAACCCATCGTTCCTTTTCATATTCGCACGGCTCGAGGGTCGGGCAGGACACGAGGTTAAAAATCTCGGGCATCATGCCCGTGGGGAACGCCTTGTATGCCCACCCGCAGCCTCGGGCAAGTCTCTCTCCAATGTTAACATGCTCCTCGATGCTTAGGAGCTTTCCGGCTAGTGCAAACATGCCTCCAGAAAAGCAGGTGAGATGCTGACTTTCGGTGACCAGCTCGACCCTATCGTCGTTGACGTGAACGTCACCAGAGAATAGAATATCATCCTTCTCTGGTAGCATAGGCCGATAGAGCAGATGCTTGATGACGGTATCAGATGCTATACGATACATAGACTCGTAATTCGAATCCAAGCCGCCCAATAGTGCATGCATCTTTGGCAGATACTCATAAAGGGAGTCGGCTAGTGCTCCGAGGGAAAAGGTGTTATCGTTTGCTTGTTCATTCTGAAAGTTGAGGCAGAGAGGCCACATTCCCGGTAGGCGCGTGTTGTTCTGGATTCTCACCAGGAACTGGGTCACGCGATCTGTGGCATCGTAGAACTTGGGGTCGCCGGTGAGTTGTGAGAGCTTTGTGAATTCCATCACTAGAGAGCTAGGGGACGCAGACGGGTCGTGGACACCGGCGACCTGCTTTCCGGTTCGGGCGTCCTCAAAGTTGAGCCAGAAGCCAGGCAGACGATTGGGGGTGTCAAAGGCGACGTAGAGCATCTCTCCGAGTTCGACGGCCTTCTTAAGTAGAACCTCCTCGCGGCTTAGTTCGTAGGCGCTAAGAAGACCTCCAAGGTGTCGAATTGTCGTCTCGAACAAGTTGACGGCGCCATCATGAGTTTCGCCCCAGTTGAGCGTGGCAGCCGCTTGAGCAGCTTCACTGAATTCCTCTTTAAGGTCCATGATCCAAAGGGTGTCTAGAGAGTCGACCAATGTTGCAGCCCATCCTCCAAAGGTATCCTTTCCAGTGGCGGATATGGGCGTAAGCTCATCCTTCATCCAAGCATATTGCTTGTATGACTTGTAACTGCGCAGAAACTCATCACGGACGGCCTTTTGACGGCTCTTGGTTGTTGAAGTGAGTTGGAATTTGCCCTGGTTGGCTTGGACCTGGGGTAGTTGATGAGGCGCCTCAGTCGGCAGGGGCTTGATTGATGAAGGAGGATGAAATTGCGGTAGAGTAGACCAGTTGAATGAGCTTGGCACAAACTCCAGGCCGCTCGTCTTAGGCGCAGACAACGACGCAGACGTAGATACAAGATGCCAAAACAGCAGCGCCCCGACAATAGCGGCGACCAGCGCCTTGCGTGGAAAGGACGGTTGTGAAGAGAGCGAGATCATGCTATGCTGTGGCCAATGCGAGAGATTGCAGTGGAAGGAAGGATTCAATAAAGGAGAGAAAGTCGACAACTTGTCGACAGGAAACAAAAGTTCCAGAGGAATATGTTGTGTTGCTTGAGCATGGAGTACACAGTGGAGACACGTGAATCGAGGAAGGTAGGTAGGCGGCCCTGCCTACCTAAAAAAAGGCCCTCGACAACAGGGGTCGCAGCTGCCGCAGTGGCGGGGGTGACCCCGGGCACGTGAGTGGAATGGAGGGAAGTCGCCTCCCGTCCACTGCGAATTACCGCCGAGCGCAGAGATGGCGAATCACCAGACGTTGTTGGTTACATGAGGTATACATGTTTATCCCTGTTGAAACATAAGCTTGTACCAAAATTATTGCTCGTGTTACCGACAGCTTGGAAATTGCCTCTCCGGAACCCGAACCGGGCGTGTAAGAAAGACAGACGGGAGGCTTGGAAATGCGTGTCTCTGTTGATTGATCCTACGTTTCCTTCACCCGTGATCCACCACCATCGCTGGCTGAGTTGGGTGAGTCGTGGCTTTCCTGTCCCGACCGTCTTTTCTGTGAGTTTGATTTCTTTCTTGTCCTGTATTGTCTTGAAAAACCGCGAGAAATCACCATGTGTCGGTTTCTGTATTTGTTGTTGTTGCTGGTCGTACCTGCAAGTTGCTCCTCATCTTGTGATACGGAGCCACTGTCTCTTCCTATCCGCGATGTCCAAGTTCTCCCCAACGTTGAGAAGTCTCTCATGAAGGGGATCCCGACAAAACTCGGTTCTCCCACACAGAATGTTGTGCTCTTACCTTGGGCGTATGTGGGCTCATCAAGTTTTATATCTGGGCATTAGACTTACTAACACCGTCTACACAGCGAGTTGAATAACACTTACATATATGATGACCAGCCCTATTGCGACAAGACGGTCATCTGGAACGATCTAATCTGCTCGATTCGAAGAGGCGGATTGTTCAACGAAGAAAACTCCGAGTCCTTCGAGAAAGCCAGCGACATTGGGGATGCAGGCGGCGCCACGGACGAGGTGACCTTTCAAGGCTCAGAAGCGGGAATCAAGAGGCTCGTGTCGACCAGCCTTGCTGGCACCGATAACATCACCCTCGAGGGAGCACCGGCCCTGGAGGAATTCCCCATCGGGATCCCGCGCCTCAAATGGGATGCCGGTTATACGCTGCTCCACCCCCTCGGTCTGGGTTCCAACTCGACCTATCTCAACGCTCTCCGGGCCGCCGGAAAGATCAGTTCAAGAGTGTGGTCGGTCTTCTGGGGTAGGATGTGGATAAAAGACCCCATCGATGGTTCTCTTGTACTTGGCGGATACGACGAGGAGAAAGTGATTGGGAGGAACTACACGGCGCCGCTCGCCTACGACGACTTCTCAGGCACCTCGGGCTGCTGGACCGGGATGAAAGTCACCGTCTCGGATATCCGTGTCAACTTTCGTGATGGTTCCGACAAAAGTATCTTCCCTTCCAACACTGCGTTGCCTTGCTGTATTGTCCCCCAGAGACAACTCCTTCTTGAGGCGCCAGGCGCGTATGTTGGCAAGTTTGAGCAAGTGACTGGATTCAACCACACAGAGACCTCATACGGTCTTCACTGGTCAGCTCGCCTCTTTGACGCCGATAAAGTGCAAGTTTATCCCTTGAGCCTAACCATAGAATGCCAGCTAACCCATGCATACAGATTCGACGGTGACATCACCTTCCACCTTGACTCGGGCCTGCAGGTCAGGGTACCAAACGACCAGTACATCGTACCCTTCGTCGACATTGATCGCAGCGGGGCTCGCGTTACCAAGTCGGATGTCAAAGAGCTTTTGATGAATGGTGTTGCCAACCAGCCTGCCACTCTAGGCCGTTACTTTCTTACCGCAGCGTACCTTATGGTGAACCATGACGCAGGCACCTTTACGCTCTGGCAGGCCAACCCGTCAAAGAGTAGCAAGCTGGTACGGGTCTTTGACGAGGACACTGCTAAGAAGTGTGGTGAAGATGCCAGCGGAGTGGTTCAGCCATCTGTTAGTGCAACACCAGCAAGGGAGGAAAAGACACAGCCCGCCGAGGAGCCGGAGGAAGAAACGTCCTCTCCCTCCGGAGCCGTCATCGGTGGAGTAGTCGCCGGCGTCGTAGTCGGACTGGGTGTGATCGGCCTTGGTATCTTTCTCATCCGTCGAAGAAGAAAGGCCAAATCAACCAATGAATCTGCTGAAAACAAGGTACACTCGGTCGAATCCACACCGAGCTATCCAGCTTGGTCCCCGCCGCAAGAGATGGCCGGGTGCAAACCCATGCCCCCGGAGATGCAGGGACAGTCTCACTTTGTGTATGAGATGGACGACAACACTATTAATCCAACCAGGGACGGAAATGATTGAATGGTTTACGAGCTTACTACGTTGAAAACAATGACCGGACCTTTTTTTATGTTATTTAGTTTTATTCATTTCTTGTTTAAATAGTAAGGGTTTTAGGTAGGGTGATGGTTTTAGCGAATCTGATTAGCATACTTCATATGGGCGTCATACAACCTCCTCAACAAGTCAAGGCCATTTCAATAACCAACCCTGATAGATGGGATCAACTATTTCCATTGCGGGTTTATACAACCTGGCCTTGCTCCTATCTCCATGCTCCTTGCATAAGGCGGAACTTGCCGGCGGGTCCCGGCACACGGCGTGGAGCTTGACGGGTTTATCAAAAGAGGCGAGGCTGTAAACCCGACGATGGGTGCACATGGAGTTTACACCAAGACCGATGGAAGGATGAATGAAGGGAATATAAAATGGATGTTTATATCGTGAAGAATAGAATCATTCAGCAGCAGCATCAATTAACAACTGTCTTCAGCTATCTCCTCTACATCTTACCTTGCACTCCCAAGACCTTGACTCAGTTCATTCGCACCAAGTCCAACATGCCTCAGATTCTTGGAAAGGAAGTCGGCGCTCTTGGTTATGGCCTTATGGGTATGGCTTCACTGTACTCAACTCATGTGACACTTGTCTAACAATCCACAGGCTTCACCTGGCGTCCTGCTCCTCCCCCTCTGGACCAGGCCATCGAGGCGATGCGCACTGCCCTCGAAAACGGCTGCAACCTCTGGAACGGCGCCGAGTTCTACGGTACCCCCGAGTACAACTCCATGACTCTGCTCAAGCACTACTTCACCAAGTATCCTGAGGATGCCGACAAGGTCTTCCTCGTTATGAAGGGTGGCCACAATCTCGACAACCACATGCCCAACGGCACACCCGAGGGCATCCGACGATCTCTCGACAACATCATCAGTCAGCTCGGCGGAACCAAGAAGGTTGACGCTTTTGCCTGCTCGAGGAGAGATCCCAATGTCCCTCTCGAGGAGACTTTTGGCGTCATCCAGAAGGAGTACATCGATACGGGCAAGATCGGTGGTATCTCCCTCTCTGAGTGCAGTGCTCAGACCGTCCACGAGGCTGCCAAGATCACCAAGATCGTTGCCGCCGAGGTTGAGCTGAGCATGTTCTCCATCGATATCCTCAAGAACGGGGTTGCTGAGGCTTGTGCCGAGCACGACATCCCAGTTCTAGCCTATGCGCCTATTGGTCGTGGTGTAAGTAAATCCAGCTTCATGCAAACGGCACCAATTCTAATCATATCATAGATGCTTTCTGGTCGATTCAAGGACGCTTCCGAGGTCAAGGAGTTGGGCATCGTCTCAATCATGCCCCGCTTCCAACCTGATGCCTTCCAGCACAACCTCAAGCTCGTCAACGAGGTCGAGGCTCTCGCCAAGAAGAAGGGTTGCACCCCAGCCCAGCTGGCAATCGCCTGGGTGAGGGGTCTGAGCAAGCGTCATCACCTGCCCACCATCATCCCCATCCCGGGAGCCACCGCAGCGGCTCGAGTCAAGGAGAACGCCCAGTACTTCGAGCTCACCGAGGAGGAGATGCAGACTATCCGGCCACTGGTGGATAGCTTTGAGGCTGTTGGTGCTCGTTACCCTGCGGGTGTGCCCATGGAGACCTAAGAGTAGCTGGAAAGGGAATCTGTTGATGAATTAGCATGCTATCTAGGATATACCAGACAACAAATTGCAAGAGATTGAATATTTTCAGCTAGAGTTTGTCCACAGGATGCCAAATTGGCATTCAGAATTGCAGAATTCATAAAAATGAATGCCATCATGAAATGTTTAACGTGTCGTAAGAAGAGAAAAAGAACTTACCAATACAGCTGATCACCGCCGTTCGCCGTGTCTGATCACAAGATCAGGCACAGGAAGGCGATGAGCCTCCAGCAGCCGAGCGGTGCTGAGCGGCTGGTGCTTGTCTCATCTCCAGTTGCTTTTGGAGTAGGTGGTAGGTAGAGAGAGGAAAGTTGGTGAGGCTCAAGCGAAAAGTTGATAAAACATTCAGGTGGATCTTATGCACGTGACGTCCAATCTCAACAACCGGTCTGAGGATGACAGGGGTCTGGGCTGTCTATCAATAGAGGAACAAAAGTAGAGTACAAATATGGATGTGAAATTGATAGAATTGATATGAACCCTAGATTAGTAGATTTGGTCTTTTTGAGAATGACGCATAGTTGCCTTCTTCTGATAGATCCACTTCCAGAGTAGTCTATACATGAGTGATCTAGACCTGAACAACTTCGGAATGGCGGAATAGACAATGAGACAGGCTCGGCAATTCTCACAAGATATAAAATCTCACGGGGTATACAATCATCTTCTCTGGTCAACTACCTGAACACAAGAAATGCGCTCACTATGCTGTCAATACTCCAACACACCTGCTTAATCCATCAACGCACCATTCGACCCCACCGCTTCAAGTCTATTCACAAGCTTCTTCACGTTTGCCCAGTCCTCATTCTTCAAGCCCTCCTTGCCTCCCAAACCGCTGGCCACCTCAAATACTGTGAGGGATCCGTCGATACCACCAGTGGCAAGACGCTTTCCGTCATTGGGCTCCCATGCCAGCTTGTTCAGACTCTTTGAAAGCATGGTTCTACCGTCCTTTCGAGCACTGGGTGATATCCGTGACACAGGTTCCTCAGTTTCGACAGCGATATCCCAGAGCTCGAGCCAGCCGGCGCCGTCTACCAAGGCAAAAATGTTGGGCTTGACAGGTGACCACTTGGCGTCGTAGACGACATCCTCGCGCACAAAGTCAATCAGTGGCGAGATAGTACCATCACCGGAGCCAATGGTGGAGGTTGCTGCAGGTGCCCGAACCTTCCAGAGCTTCACGCTCCAATCCAGTGATGAAGAGATGACCAAGTCACCCAGATCCACTGGGCCTCTGGCAGGATGGAAGTCGACTGACATGACAGGTGCAGTGTGTCCCTTGTAGCTGATCTTCTTGTCCACGCCCGCCTTGGCACCAGCTCGGTCGTATCGATGGCAGGGGAAGATGGTGCCCTCCTCGCTGCCGACGAGGAAGAATGTAGGATCTGTATCCGGGAAAGAAAGGCACGTCGGGCTCACATCTTCAACAGCCACCTTGGCCTGGCTGGGGTTCTTCAGCTCGAGCAGCTCCTGAGGCTGGGCGAACACGTCCATGGTCCAGCCACACACAACACCATCAGTTGAGCAAGAAATGATGTTGTTGGCGTTTTGGGTACCGACGATATCGACTGAGTAGATGGGGTGAGCGTGTCCATATCCAGTCAAGGGAGTCTTTTGAACTGGTGCGGCCTTTGCTCTTGTATCCCAGAGCAATACTTGGCCACTGTATGAGCCACCGATGATGAGGTTGTTGTGGTAAGGCGAGAACTTTGCTGTCAGGATATCCGACTGCGCTGTAAAGACGTATTCTGGGCGATCTTGCATGTGAAGGTTCCAGACCTGAACCAAACCATCAGGCTCATGGGGCGCCGTTGGGTTCTTGGTGTAAGATGCGAGAACGAGCTCGCTAAATTTGGGCGAGAAGTCGATTCCGCTGATCATGCGCTTCTTGGACCATCGATCATCAAAGAATTGAGCCACCTCCTTCACTCTATGCTTTCCACGACCGCCGGTGTTGCCAGTCTCTTCATCTTCATCCTCGACATCTTGACCTTGCAGCGCATAGTCCGTAAGGATATCGTACGTCTCCTGATCAAGGGCCCTCTCGATTACTTTGGTAGACTTTTCCAGGAAGTCGACGAACTCGTCCGACTGCGCCACAGCGTCGAGTTCTTCAGCAGTGAGGTTCCTTGAAGGATAGTTCATCGACGTGCTCGGAGGCACCACACCATCGGTCAGGAATTCCTTTGTCGCCCTTAGTTCTTCTTCCACCTCTTCCCTGATCTTCTGTCGGAGCTCCTCCTCCCGATCCCGTTCTCTCCTGCTCAGCCTCTTGCTGGGCGTCGAAGTTGCTACAGGTATATCATCGGCTTCTGAAATGAGAGACTGGGCTCTAGTTCTGTTGGGGGTCGTCCATTCCTCGGTCGTCTGAACACCTTTGCTGTATGAGAAAACCTCTTTTACGGGAGATGGTGGGCACTCGAAGACGGTGGTGAGAGGAACGGTAGTGAGGCTCGGAGGTAGGACAAGAGGCTGGATATGGCCGGGAGAGGCGACTTCGGAAGTCTCGTTGCTGAGTTCGCCAGCACTCAACACGCTGTTCGGACGGCTGCCACGAGGGGCCGGAGAGGCAGCACCTCCTGTGACGGTCGATCCAGGTCTGCTGTCGCCCACCAAGCTGTTGATGAGCGATTCAATCTCACGGCGATTATCTGCTCTTCCGGGAGTCGGGGATATCAACTGCGGTGAAGAGACAACATGTCAACGAGGGGTTCCAATTCCAAGGCGGTGGAGGATCAGGGGACCAACGTCGCTAGGGGTGCCTATGCTCGAGCGACTGGCGGTCGCCTGGCTGGCCCGAAGCTCTCTCTGCCGCTTAAGCTCCGCGAGCTTTGCTTTCTTTGCTAGGATTTCATCTCGACGTTGCTGCATGGTGGAGGTTCCACGGTCCCATCGCGGGACAGGTCGATCTCTGGGAAGCTATGGATGGCGGGATTCGCAGGAGATGGGAGGTGCAGAGGCGCAAGTCGTGAAGCGGGGGACCTGGTTTAATAGTAACACCACAGAAAAGGACAAGTCGATCTCACTGGCCCGTGGCGCGTCTTTGTGGTTGAGATCGCGTTGTTTGGAGTAATGATGCAGTGTATGGACAAAGTTGGTAAGTACTTTGAGTAGCTGCTGAATGGGGGTCCAATTGGATGCGACAACCCGTCCAGCAAAGTTACACCCCGGGAGCCCCTGCACAGGGGACAAGGCTTCTGAGAGTCAGGGACGGTGCGGTGCAGTCAGTTGGAGTGCTAATAAAAGGTACGTACCTGGAAGATTAGAGATTCAGCCTGGCACGTGATCCCGTCGGCCGGCTCACTGTCACTGGCTCCAGCTCCCGTCGTTCGCCCGAGCTCCCAGCCGCTGGCGGCTGCTTTTTTGGTTTTACAGCGAAACCTGGAAAAACTGCGACTTTTCCCGACGTCTTTTCAATTCTTCACCTCAAGCCGACGCACCTAATTCCCTCGAGCCACCCCCGACAGGGTCCATTGACAAGCCATTGTCGACCCACGACTATCGTCTGTACCGATCCTCTCGCTTTCCCACTCGATCGCGCAGTTTTTGCGACCCGATTCCCCCAATGGCTTCGACCGGAGTGAACGTGCGTGTTATCCTGCCTTATCCACGCCGATTCGGCCGCCCGCTCGACCGTGTCCCGACCCCGAGCACTCGACAACGCCGGAAACACGACCGTCCAGGCGGCACAATCGCTCCGTGCCTTGACGACGAGGCTAATTGAGTTATTTCCAGGTTTTACGGTGGTCCGCCCTCGGCCTGGGCGTCTTCTACGGCTTCACCCACCAGCGGGCTATTACCGCTGCCCAAAGGGCCGAGCACGCCCAGCACGAGTACGAGAAGAAGGAGAAGTTGATCCAGCAGGCCAAGGCGGAGTTTGCGAAGCAGAAGAACCCTACATCAGCTGCTGACTCTGGTATGTCGGCTCCGGCGTCGTTGCCCAATATGCAATCTGCAATCTGCCCCCCAGCGAGCAATTGGAGGGCGGCATTTTGTGTCTCGTGCATCTCGGCCGTTGAGGATGCCCCGGGCTAACTCTGGACAGTGATTACCGACCCCGCGGATCCCAAGTTCGACCTCGAGAAGCTGCTGCTGAAGGTTGCCAAGGAGAACCCTTAAGATGGGGTCGTGGCGAAGGGAAAAGCGTAAGAGTGGATGAAGCGGAAGAACAGATGGAAAGTCACGGGCGAAAAGGTCGGCCAACCGTAGGGAAACAAATCCACCGGAGGCATAATCCGAGCCTCGAGCCTCGACTCAAGACTCGGTGTATGATTTGAGGATATACGTGGCGGTCCTGCATAGATGTTTCCTTAGGTCCCTGCTACACAAGTGTACGGGTGTACAATATAACAACTTTAGACGACAAAACGTCAATGGCTTGGTTTACGACTTACTGCCCCTGGGTTTTCTGGAAGTGAGGGGAGTACAAGCTGGCAACGGAGCTGGTCTTTGCCATTGAGATGACGAAAAGGGCAGAGAAAGCAATTGAGCAATATTTCAGGCATATGATGAGCTACAGGTGCCAAGACAGTCAGCAATTGCAATTCCAGCCTCCAATGGGCGAAATCTCTCTCGATAGACTCTCTCAGACTAATTGAAAAGCAAGTAGCTGTGCCATAACTCCCCCTCTCGGCCGATTCATCAAGTTGACGTAGAATGACCTGGTCGTCATTGGATAACTGAGCTCCTGGGGAAGAGCCGGCGAAACTGCGGCTCCGGCGGGCGCCCCGGCTGTGCAGTGGAGGGG
>NHTE02000041.1:2935237-2952566 GCA_002168265.2 Fusarium euwallaceae
GTGGAGGGGAGGGGACGGGGGCCACGGGGGGACGCGCGCCGCTTCATAAAAGGAAAGAGAGGTACGTACCTCAAACGGCCCCATCCACCTTCCTCCCCTGTGTCTTGTGTGGCCACAGCTGCCATAAGCTCCAAGCTGTCCTTCTTGCTTCCCCAGTGGAGTTTCAACATCTCGGGCCCGTCTCGTCTGTCTTCGACAAGTTGCATCAACACCAAGGGGCAACCATCGTCGACAATCGCAGCTCATCATGGCGGCCAACAACCAAGATGTGCTTTCCGCGGTGACCGGCAAAGACACAAGGACCCTCCTTAGGGTCGTTATTCTTCTTCTCATTGCCGGCGCTGCCATTTCCAGCCGTCTTTTCTCTGTGATTCGTAAGTCTTTCTCCTGCCCATGATACACGCTCTGCGCTGTGGGAGAAGTTCTCCAGCGTAGGCTATCGATGGAGAATCGGTTGCTAATTCGTCGCGCGCAGGTTTTGAAAGCATTATCCACGAGTGTTAGTCCATCCCTAGATACTGACGAGGCGTCGAGGCCGTCAAGCTAACCCCCATGATAGTCGACCCGTGGTTCAACTTCCGAGCGACGAAATACTTGGTCGCCAATGGATTCTACAAGTTTTGGGACTGGTTCGACGATCGGACATGGTATCCTCTCGGGCGGGTTACCGGAGGCACCCTCTATCCTGGACTCATGGTGACGAGCGGCGTCATCTACCACGCTCTTCGCTACCTCACTGTCCCCGTCGACATTCGAAACATTTGCGTTCTTCTCGCCCCTGCCTTCTCGGGCCTGACTGCCTACGCGTCCTATCTTCTCACCAACGAGATGACCACCTCGCCATCCGCTGGTCTTCTTGCTGCCATCTTTATGGGAATTGCCCCCGGTTACATCTCGCGATCCGTTGCTGGCAGCTACGATAACGAGGCTATTGCCATCTTCCTCCTTGTCTTCACCTTCTTCCTTTGGATCAAGGCTCTCAAGCTGGGTTCGATGCTCTGGGGCGCACTCTGCGCTCTGTCTTACGGCTACATGGTCGCCTCATGGGGTGGATACGCCTTCATCACATGTCTGCTGCCAGTGCACGCCCTCACTCTGATTGCCATGGGCCGATACAGCACTCGTCTGTACGTCAGCTACACAACGTGGTACGCGCTCGGAACGTTGGCTAGCATGCAAATTCCTTTTGTCGGTTTCTTGCCTGTCAAGACCAGCGAGCATATGCCTGCCCTAGGTATGTTCCAAGAACACTAGCTGTGCGCTCCAATGCTAATCTTTCTAGGTATCTTTGGTTTTGTTCAGTTGATCGGCTTCATTCAGTACGTTCGATCTGCCATTTCTGGCCAGCATTTCAAGACTTTTGTTTATACTATCTTGTTCGCCGTATTCGGCGTTGGCGTCGCCGGCGTTGTCGGCCTGACCTCCCTTGGATACATCGCCCCCTGGAACGGTCGATTTTACTCTCTGTGGGACACCAGCTACGCCAAGATTCACATTCCCATCATTGCCTCCGTCTCGGAGCACCAGCCTACCGCCTGGCCATCTTTCTTCTTTGATCTCAACTTCCTCATCTGGCTTTTCCCCGCGGGTGTTTACATGTGCTTCCAGAACCTGCGGGATGAGCATGTCTTTGTTGTCGTCTACTCTCTCTTCGCCAGCTACTTTGCTGGTGTCATGGTCCGTCTCATGTTGACGCTGACCCCTGTTGTCTGTGTCGCTGCTGCTATTGCGGTCTCTCAGGTTCTCGACACTTATCTGCAGATCAAGACCCCCAACCCTGAGGATGTTGCCAAGGCTGGCGACGGCTCTAAGCATGCAAAGGGTGGTCTGCGAGCCACGCAGAAGCCCAAGGTTGGCATTTTCACGACCCTCTCCAAGATTGTCGTGACTGCTGCCATGACGGTCTACCTGCTCATGTTTGTGACTCACTGCACCTGGGTTACCTCCAACGCCTACTCATCACCTTCGGTCGTTTTGGCCAGCCGAATGCCTGATGGTAGCCAGCACATCATTGATGACTACCGAGAGGCGTACCAGTGGCTTCGCCAGAACACCAAGGAGGACGCCAAGATCATGTCGTGGTGGGACTACGGCTACCAGATCGGTGGCATGGCGGACCGCCCTACTCTGGTTGACAACAACACGTGGAACAACACGCACATCGCTACGGTGGGCAAGGCCATGAGCTCCCGCGAGGAGGTCAGCTACCCCATCATGCGCCAGCACGAGGTCGACTACGTCCTGATTGTGTTTGGTGGTCTCCTTGGATACTCGGGAGATGATATCAACAAGTTCCTTTGGATGGTCCGTATTGCCGAGGGTATCTGGCCCGATGAGGTCAAGGAGCGCAACTTTTTCACGGCTCGCGGCGAGTACAAGGTGGACGCTGATGCCACCGAGACAATGAAGAACAGCTTGATGTGAGTATTACTCTCGCTTTTGGAGGAGCCTGATCTGATATTGACAACTATTATAGGTACAAGATGTCTTACTACAACTACGCCAGCCTGTTCCCCGCTGGCCAGGTCGCTGATCGCGTGCGTGGTGTCCGTTTGCCTGACCAGGGCCCCGTCCTTAACACGATGGAGGAGGCCTTCACCAGCGAGAACTGGATCATCCGCATCTACAAGGTCAAGGATCTTGACAACGTGGGTCGTGACCACGCGGCTGCTGCGGCGTTTGACCGTGGCCAGAAGAAGAAGAAGGTGCAGAAGAAGAGGGGCGCCCGTGTTCTTCGGGTTGACTAGACGGAGTTGAGTACCTGGGGTTTGCGCGGGATTACATAAGGAAAGGAAGGATAAAGGATGCCCATATGGGATGCATGTAGACAAAAGCGCATTCGAAATGTATATCACTGTATTATTTTGACTGAAGCCGACGTGGAAGAGGCCGGATTTCTTTGTGTTGGTGTGTGATGTAGGTAGGTAGTCGGCTCTCCAAACGGCAAGCTGCCCGCACCCGCACCCGCACCCAGACCCGAAGCGTTCGTTTGCTGCGATATCACAGTTCATTGTATTCAAACGCAAGAAATATGAAGCAGACAGATCATGACGAAATAGGACATTGTTTCTTAAAGACAAGACGGCCGTTTGCTGTGATTCATTGTCAAGGCAATGCAATGTAAACGGAGGATGAAAGACAACGGAAAGAGCACAAGATAGGAAAATGAAAGAAGGCGCAACTAACACAACTTCCTACGAGGCCATCTTTATTCCTCCTCATCTCTTTGAACTCAAATCCGTTCATCTTCATCTTTACACTTCCAACTATCTTCATCTTCATCACATCCCTTCGCCTTGAGTTGATCAACAAAGCTTTCACCACCGAGATTCTACGACAACGGAGCTTTGATCTCCCCGAGTCACGGCAAAAGATCCAACAGAAAGGTCTTTGAAGTGATTGATACGTCAAGAAAGTCGGATACAAGTCATTGTGCCAGTCTCTGCGCCTTTGCGGGAGCATTAGGTGAGTTCACCGAGTTGGGTGAGACGGCTCTGAGGCTCGACACTGACCCCTATTTCCAGACTTGAGCAGCGAGGACACAAGAGATACTTCAGAGGCCATCAAAAACACTTTATCATCCAAGGTATGTCTTTGCATTTCCGAAAACCCCAAGACAGCCTGTGGTTGGTGGGTGGCAGTGCATACTGACAGCTGCCAGTTCCGCCAGCTGGCGACAGCCGTTCAGACAAATCGACGCGCGAACAGGCCCTCCAGCCTAGCAAACGGGATCAAAGGGTCCGATACGCGTCTCTCTTGGTTCTTTCACGTAAAGAACCTTCAACCTGAACCTCACATCTCCAACCTCATTCCTCCATCTCAACCCTATCATCTCCCACCCACCACAGTCACTCATTTGACCTCGAACCGACCCGCCTCTAGACTTGTTTCTTCACCGGATAGAAAGAGATAACGACTTGTTCCGCCTTCTTGCGCTTCTACTAGGTTGCCGAACTCTGGGTTACCGAACTATGGGCCTCTTCAGCAAGGCACGCGGCCGGCGTGGTCCGAATGTTGACCTCCTGGCTGCGGCCTTTGGTCTCCCATTTACGTCTGGCGGACGAGCGGATGGAAAGAATGGTCGCATCAGGATCGAATACGACTCTGGAGACGACGAAGAAGACGAATTGGAGTCACAGTCTGAGAGCTCTGCTCCCTCTGACGACGAGGAAGAGGTCCGCGCCCATCGACGATCTTCGCAGAGGAAGAGAGACGAGAAGAACAAGAAGGAGAAGAAGAGTCTCTCCAAGAGACGTCACTATCATCGTCACCATCGAAGATCCTCTTCTTCACTCTCCAACTCCAAGCGGTCCTCGACCTCTTTCTCGACTTCTCGCCGGCCATCTGTCCACGCCATGCCCAAGCATGTCGTTGCTTCTTGTGTACGACCCTCAGCAACATTCCCACCACCCACTCCCCTTCATGTGTCAAGAAACCCTTGTACTATTCCCGCTTCAGCTTCCGCTTTTTCTGCGTCTAATCTTAATCAATCTTTTGGTGCTGTGCCTGTTCGGCCGCAGCAACCAGTGTACTATCAAACCCCAGTTGCTTTTATACCCAGTCAACCATCGACTGTTCAGGTGCCAGTCCAAACGGCTCAGTACCTCACCAGCGACACTGCGCAACCTGTCGCCGCGCCTCATCGTCCCAAGTCACCAGCCGAACAGCCCAAGGAGCGAAGCCATGGGCGTACCATTTCCGACTTGACCGAAGACTCGGGGCCCTACGCCAAAGAACTGCAGCGCATTCAGAGGCGCATCGACGGAAAGATGACGGATATTTCAAAGCAGCCGGCCAACCCATTTCTACGTCAAGAGCTGCGTTCTCTCCAAGACAAGCTCAACTCGACACTGAACAAGGCCATATCGGGCAAAGCCACAATGCATGCCAGACTTCCATCGACATCTACCATTCCTGACTCTCCTCTTATTCGACTCAAATCACCACAGCTTCCTTCCGAGCATGTTCTCGGTGAAACACGAATCACCCAGAGATCCATCCAACGAGGATTACAGAGTCAGCGAGAGCAGAGCCCAGGGCGCCGTGAGAAATTCCACTTCTGCAGCCATTGCGGCGTCTCTCGCTCCGACGAATTCCATGACATGTATCCCTACCCTCCGGCTCCGGGTGGGATGCTGAAGATCAGTGTCTGTCAGATCTGCCAGGACCAGAAGATTAAGCGAGGCGTGGCCGAGGACTATCACTTTTGCTTCAACTGCGGATCTGCTCGATCTAGAGAGTTTCACAGGGAGCATCCCATCCTCCCAGGCGAGCCCATCCTACGAAACTATTGCGTCAGGTGCCGAATGGAAGTCCAGGGCGATATTGGCCTTGTCGAGATGTCTGTCTTGGGCACAGTGAGTTTACACATGGCGCCTTCAGAACTCTTCACTAACGATGGACTCAAGGGCTCCCCAGAGAAAAGAACGCAGCGGACCCCTCCCGAATCTTACCCCGATGACGAAGTAGACTCCATGATTCCTCAGTGTGCGAGCACCCGTGGGCCATCTCGTGTCAGAGAGCAATTCCTCAAGTCTCCAGTTCCGGGGAGAAGAGCCCTATCTCCTCGACGTTACGGCACAAAGGACAAGAAACACCGCGACAGAGACCAGATATACGAGTCTCCGGCCCCCAAGAGAGAGGCTTCTTCTCGACGCCAGGAAGCCCGGTACAACGAAACTCGTGGCAGACGTCCCGAGCCCCTCAGTCCCAACGATGCTCGTCTAAACCATGGAGATGTCTCCCCATTTTCTCCGGATTATTCTACTCGTGTCACTGGATCTGCTGGTCGCAGAGCTCAGCGTCGCTCTTCT
Organism: Fusarium euwallaceae; assembly: GCA_002168265.2. NCBI lineage: Eukaryota > Fungi > Ascomycota > Sordariomycetes > Hypocreales > Nectriaceae > Fusarium > Fusarium euwallaceae. The sequence goes on from NHTE02000041.1 coordinate 2,941,051, forward strand.
GGACAGAGAGATGCTGAGTCTATTCCCCGACCTGAGAAGCCTGCCAACTACCGAGCGCCCTATATCGAAGATCTCGCGTCAGGACATCATTCTCGAGGACAAACTCCCACTCCATTCGAAGAAGAATATGTACGTGAGCGTGGTAGACCCTCGTCTGGTTTGGCCAAAGAGAAATCGCCATTGGAGCGCTCCGGACGGGCAAAGGAACAACCATCCGAGCATACTCGACCCCGAGAGGCGTCCATCGAGTCCGATAGATCCGGTGACTCTATTCCAACCTCGTCCAAGTCGTCTGGCAGCAAGACAGTGCGATTCAAGAAGTCTGTCGACATCCGAACAACTCTGCCAACAGATACCGATGCTTCTGAGGCCGAGGCTGACACTCCTCTGGACAACAAGAGATATTCTCGACCTCACAGTTCGCCTCTCATCTCTCGCCAGAAGTCTGGTTTTGACAACTCCCGCGAAAAGGACAAGGATGAGCGAGAATATCTTCACCCTCATCGTGATCGGACTTCAATGAAGAGTCCAGGATCCACATTCCGAACCCCTGAAAGCTTCAGAACGGCGACTCCCTCTAAAGGATACTCCCAGGGCGCATTCAGCAGAGACTTTGATCGGTTCGAAGACCATGGTTTCTATTCCAACCCCAGAACTCCCCAGAAGACCAAGTTCACCGATGAGAGCGAGTTCCGTAGCCCTTTTAACTACACTGCCGATGAGTCCAAGGAAGCTCACAATCCCTATGAGGAGTACCTGGAGTCTACTACATCACTACCATCCTTCCTCCCCTCGGGTGGCGGCTTCAGTTCCTTCTTCAACAAGTCCAAGAACAAGGCGCCAACTACCCCTGGAAGCCGGGCAAGCCCCTTTGGCCGTCGCCACTTTGGTCACGACTTCAACGAGACTGCTGGAGAACATCAGGAGGGATTCGGCGCTCACCAGTCGACCGAAGGTTATGGGACATCCTTCCCAGGGCCTCAGTCTTACACCAACGTCAACACAGCCTTTACTGATGACTTCTATACTTCAGCTGCAGACGAGGCCGGAAGCAACCCTTACTACACGCCCCGCAAGCCTCGGTACCCTGGGTTCCCCTTTTACAGTGCCCCTAATGGCCGCTCTGAGAAATCAGGCAAGCAGAGCAACGCTCCGAGTTCCCCTGGCAAGCCGGACGAGTTCTACTGGAACAACGGGTTCAACCCCGTCCCAATTGTCGAAGAGGCAGGCTCTTTCTGCGAAATCTCCTCCGATTGCGCGAATGATCTTCTCGGTGAGCTCACTCAGATACACATTTGTACCATCTTTCCGTTGCTGACAGACACCATAACAGAGTACCACGCCCTCTCCGACGCCTCCTCCATCGAGACGGACGACGACGAGGATGGCTCCGACAGAGACTTTAGCACTTCGGATGAAGACACCTACGAGAACATTGCCACCGACGGCAAGCTTGTGCTCCAATCTGACGGCGACTCTGCCTGAGGCTTGGTAGCACTGAATCAGGTTCCATTCTCAGCAATGTTACAACCTACACACAACGCCTTGAAGCCCTGCTGCAGAGGCAACCGTCTCGATAAGAGACGTGATGACGAATATTTGACTGTTTTTTGGAGGGGACTTATGAATGATATATGCTGGAAGGGTGAGAGTTGAGATCTGGACGGGCATGATGAATCCAGGGAATGAATGAGGTCATGATACTGTACTATTAATATCAACGCCGTGAGCGGCTATTGCTGTATGATTAGTTTTCATCGAGTGGTCAAGGGAACCTGATGAGATGAATGATTTGTTAAATAGTCTACTAGGTCAGGACGTGTGACTTGTGACAAGCATCAGTATTCCATGATATGTATCAACTCAAGTACCATGATATCAACAACTACATTCACAATCACACAACATGCACAAACTCATTTACATCATATTTCATTTTCTATTTATGTTGTCTTCCTGTCTTAACCCCATGTACACGCCCACAAAGTACCTGGCCTATTCATCCATACCGAGTTGCCCGTCATCCGTTAAAAGATGAGCCCAAGAGCCCAGAGGCGATTCCAAATACCACTCAAGTAATAACAGCAATCATGATCCTTGTCTTCGCCTTCCGAGGCCGTGCCCGATTACCCTTTCCATAATGCTAATCCCACAAACACAGCCAGCCTGTTGCTCCTCCTATGTTCCCGAATGACGCGCTTGTTTTCTTTCTTTTTTTTGCAATGTGCCAAGAGCCCAACGCTACAGATGCTCCTAGTGTTGATTTTGTTGTTTCGCCATTCTTCATGGCAAAGGCATGGTGTTCTCCTTGTCTGGAGATAGGCGAGACATTGGCGCCCCAAACACATAGCTCGTCGGGGGCGCGCTTGCTGGTGAAGCCATTCGCGAAAGCGGCGTCTGTCTTGAGAGCGTGGCAAGATAATCAATCGCCTCCAGTCGCTTCGCCTGGAATGCTCGACTGCGTTCACGCTCCCGTTCCACGTGAACCAGGCGTTCCTCCCAGTCTGCCTTGATCTGTTCGGCCCTCTTCTTCCTCTCGGCCACGTCCTTGATGCGCTTCTCTGCCTTCTGACAAGCAGCGTCCAGCTTCTGGGCAAGGGCTGGGGAGGCCAGCCTGGGCGACTTGTCCTCTCCGCGCTCTTGGGCGGAAGCGCCCCAGAAGCACCGAAAGATGAGTGTGGTTTGCTTGTTGTTGCCGTCTGAGCCCCAAATGGCGATCGAGTCCCCGTTGTAAACTCGAGCCCAGTGATGTGCTGGTCCGCTGTGGTTCTTAGCATCAGACGAAGCAAGCAAGTAGCCATTGATATGGATTCCAACTGAGGCCTTTGTCGAGATGTAGAAGCAGTACGAGTTCGGGTCTCCTCCATTTCGAAGCCACGGAGGTGGCACCTTGGCAGGGTCCTTGGCGGGATCAAAGCCATCTCCGTCTCTCCAAAGCAACAGTTTCAGTGCATACTTGGGCACTCGTGCGTCCAGCTTATCCTCAAACACCTCAGTATTCGCCGGTCCACGCCCAAACGACACCAGCGTGTCAGTAACAGGAAAGGAGATGGGGAGACATGACTGAGGATGGGACTCGAACAACCCGACGGCTTGTCTATTGGGCTCCTCTTCTGGAACTGGCACAATGATTGGATTGTGCACAGGAAGGGTGTCGGGGATCTGAGAGCTGTCACCGGGAGCCGCAGTTGGCGGGAACTCCATCACGTCCTCGGTCGTACCCTGATTCTCAAAAGTCAGAGGCATCCGCGAGTTTGACCGGCCTTGCGTAACTCGACCTCCTGAGCGTGGAACCGGAGGGAAGTATTTCATAGCCAGGCCCCAGAGAAGAGTCTTTCCTGGCGCAAACTCCTCGCTCCTCTCAACAGCAGCCTTTTGAAAGGCGTTGTATTGAAGGTGAGTCATTTCCGGGTAGTTAAAGTGCCAAGTCGTCTTGTCTTGTTCCCAGAAGCCCTGCTTGTTGTAGGGGCCGTCGACTTGTCGTCCTGAGCCCAGTCTTTCGATTTGCGGCACCTGAGCCAGCAGTTTGTACTCTTCCACATTCTCATTTGCCAGGTTCTCCATATTGTTCTCTGACTTGAGCCTCTTCATAGTGGGCTTTCCGACGGGTGTACTGTCGAACTCATCGCTCGTATCTTGTGAAGGGGGCTTGCGTTTGCTGGTGTTGAATTCTGCCGACTGCAGAGAGTAGTTCGAGGGTGCAAGGTTCTGCACCACCGACTCGTTACCACCGAGGCTCTGAGAAGCCACGTCCTCAACTAGACTCTGCAGCTGATCATCCGACTGGTTCTGGGCGATAGAAATGTTGGTCTGACGATGAGTTCGGCGGTTCCTACTCCTTGGCGTGGCAGAATCGTCCGACTGATAGGCTTCGTCCACATCCTTGCCGAGGATTTCGGTTTGCCCTCCGCTGAGGTTGCTCGCTTGTAGGTTGAGCAAGTCTTCCGGGATAACTCCTGAGCTTCCAATCGCAGAGATGCCCACTTCGCCAAATAGTCTCGGTTGTTGTGTCTCTGGTCGCCCACTAAAGTTCTCCTTTTCTGATTCCTCACCCATGGAGTCGCTGATCCTGTCTTCATCAAAGTGACGCTGCTGAAATTGAGAAAAGTTTCCAAGCATATCTTCATCCTCTGAGATCTCATCGAACGATTGTGACGCGCTTATTACTGACGACTCTATGCCAGTGGACCACGGATGGTTCTCCAGCTCCTTGACCGTTGCACGGTGCTCGGGCCGTCTCTGAAGCATCCTGCAAAGAAACTCGATGGCGTTTTCTGAAACGTCATTTCGCTGCAGAGGAGTAATGTTCAGCCGGGTCGTCATAATCTTGTGTAACAGCTCGGAATAGCTAATCCCGCTCTTGACGGGATAAGGAGGCGAGCCTGTCAAAGTATAGAATAGCACACCGCCCAAGGACCAAATATCAACCGCGTGGCTGTATCTCTGGCGGGGTGCGCGTCGCATCCTCTTACCTCGACTGCGCACTCCATTGTCATCATACTCCTCGTACTCGGTGTACACCTCTGGCGCACAGTAAAGCAGCGTTCCACAGAAAGTTCGCAAGAAGGTCTGCTCACTGTCCACCATTTTTGACAGGCCAAAGTCGGTAAGTTTGAGATCGATAGGGTTCAGCGAGTTGATGAGAATGTTGTCGGGTTTGACATCTCGATGAGTGATGTTGTTGGCATGCAAGTATCCCAAAGCGCTCAAGAGTTGTCCTGACATGGTCCGAACAACACCTTCAGTTAAAGCTCCTTGCTCCGAGATGAGCTTGCCCAGATCGCCCCCTGGAACGTATTCCATGATGATGATGAGCAACCGGTCATCCCATTCAAAGTGCTCTATATAGCGAACAATGTTGGGCTACAAACTCGCGGTCAGTTTCAGTAGGGATATGGGAGCAGCCTAGAGAACTCACATGTTGTACCCGCTGCATAATCTTCATCTCATTCTCGACTTTTTGATCCAAAACGCCGTTCTTGATGAACCGACGCTTCTCAAGCTCCTTGGCCGCATAGGGCAGACCATCGTATTTGGAAGTCACTTTGTGAACCACGGCGAATGCTCCCTTTCCAATCGTTCCGGTTCGGTTGTACTTACCAGAGCCCGTCCATTCTCGTTGGGTCTCTCTTCTGTTGCGTGGTGATCGCGAGTTGGCTTGCGTGATCTCACCAGTCCCTTCCCTCTTAAATCGAGCCTGGACGGGATCCTTGAACAGGTCAACGTGACCGCCAGGCCCGGGAGTGATGGTTTCGGTCTGGTGCTTCAGCTGGTGGCGCACGAAGAAAGCTTCGACTTTGTCGGTATAAGCCTGGTCGTACTCGTTGTCACGGCGCGGAATGCGGACACGGAAGGTGAGGTCCCTAGCCTCTTGGTGAAGGTAGACTTTGATGATGGAGCCAGAGGTCAAGACCCATTTTGTTAGAGGAGGATTGGCGTTTCCTCTGGCGTTGGCGTTGGCATGGGCGGTCAGCAGGTTGCCGTCAGCCCAAGTGCCGTTGGTAGATTGATCCTCGATCATGACCGAGCCATACTCGTTCACATAGATGCGAAAATGAATGTTGCTGACTCTCTTGAGCGGATCGTGCTTGAAAACAATATCACATCGCCCCGGGTTGCGACCAAAGACGAAGCCGGCCGCAGGGTTGTTGAGCCGGGCTGAGAGACGCAGGATGATGGCATGGCTGCCGGTATTCGTCGGGTTGGCGAGAAAGCGACCGGCCTGGTCCTCGAAGTCGTAGTCCGGTTCGACACCGTCCGCCTCGTCCTTACCGATGATGTGAGGAGAGTCCTCGTGGACCAGACGCTGTAGCTCGAGGCGGGCCGAGTCGGAATGGGGGTAGAGTACGCATATTATATCGGAGATGTCTTCGTCTGAGAAGCCCGAATTCTGCTTCCCGACTCGGCGCGGGTCGAGGACATTCTGGGTTGCTGTTGGAGGCCTAGGTCAGCCTGGACAAGAGCTGGATCGAGTCGGAAGGGAAACATACCTTGCGTGGGCTCGTCGCCGTCCATTGGGAGCGACCCGAGCAGCCTACGCCGCGAAACAATGCCAGGTTGCCGTTTTGGAAGTTATCGAAGGCTGCGACGGTGCAACAGGCGAGATCGTGGAAGAGAGTTGCGCGGCGGCCGCAGGCGCAAACGTTCAAGGCGGGAGGTTTTGGGCGCAGGCAGAGTCGATCGCTTTTCAGACGTGGGACAAGTTGGGGGGAGCTTTTGGTTTATCCCTGTTCGGTCGCGTCGGAGTTGTCTTGTGCGAGGAAGAAGAATAAGTAAGAAAGAAAACAAAAAAGAGGCAGAGATGTCTGGAGGAATCGAGGGCCAAGAGAGGGGAGCGGGATGGAAAAAGAAACCACAAGCACCGAAGGAAGGGACGAGGGACGTCACGACAGTCTAACGACTTCCTTTGCCGGTCCTGGTTGGCTAGGGCCGATCTCTCAGTGAAAGAGGATGAGAGAACTAGGTACCTAAGGGAACCTATCGATCCATGCCATTTCACCTGGTCAGCGCTCCAGGCCATTCACAGGTGAATTAGGCACCCTCTAATGTCTCCTAGGGGCCGCCTCTTTAGCGACAGTTGGCGCCATGAACCGCCTACAAAGCAATTCCTCAGCGGCGGGGAAGCGAATCGAGGTGCCGTGATCACCAACGAAACACCCCTGCTTGAGTGGATGGATGCCTCAGCAACCAAGCTCATCTAATTACACAGAGAGACGAGTCTTTGTCAACAGGGTCACGTCACGTTCTCTTCTCTTCGCTTCTCCCGAATTCACGCGAGTCGAGTCCAAGACCGCGAAAAGAAACCTGAGGCGCGTCCAAGTCACGCGCATCGGTACAGCCTACGGGAGAAGCCCCAGCCAACGTCAACGGTCAGCCGCCATTGACAATGCCCGACCTCGAGACTCGCCTTCAGAGTCGGCCTGGATAGAAAAAGTCACTGGACACCGACGCCTGCCAGGGAGTCTCAGGTTCGCCCACGCCCCACAGTCTCCACCGATCGAGAGGCCACCAGGGACTTTGGTCGATGGCTTCATCCGTGGCAAGCCAGCCTCCAGCCTCTGACAACCACTCACTCGACGCCGTAACTAACGTTAAGAACTCAATTGCCCAACCAAGGCAACACACACACCTTTACTTGAACTCGGCCAATCCGTCTTGATACTTGTTCTCGTCTTCACCGACATATACACAACACCAGTATCTGAGAACATGCTAGATTCAACATGCATCTATCTTGTTTATTGCTTTTTCCTAAATAAATGCAGATGCTTCCCATGCCCACCATGATATGCAAGGCTGCTTCTCGACCGTTGTCGTCAAATCATTCGTTCTACTCTTACATCCTCCAAACGCCCATGTATGCATGCATCAGTGCCTGCTCCATATAGTCTTCCCATGTTCATGTTATGCTCCATAGACATTCGCATCCTGCATCTAACTTAACTAGAGACCCCATCTTGTCAATTTCGCTCCATCGTCATTCATAACTTAAAATGCCTGTCCCTGGTACTGTGGGTGGACATTGCGCGGCGCCTGTTGAGATCCGGGCGCTGGGCCGTACTGACCCTGTGGCGGCACGAACCGGGGGTCAACCGGCTGGGGTGTCCGGAGCGGCCGCGAGAAACTGGCCGGTTGTCCGTAACCTCCCGCCTGCTGTTGGGGTCCGCCATACGGCATTCCCCCGGCGCCATACTGACCGCCTCCTTGACCCATGGTACTGTATGCGCCTCCCATCTGCTGCTGCTGCTGCTGCTGTTGATAGGCTTGTTGCTGGTATGCTGCTTGCTGTTGAGCCATTTGCTGCTGCTGTGCCAGTTGCTGCTGCATCATTTGCTGTTGCGCCATCTGCTGCTGGGCCATCTGCTGTTGCGCCATCTGTTGTTGAGCTAGCTGTTGCTGGTGCTGCTGAGTGACCTGTTGTTGGTATGCCATGGCAGCCTGTTGTTGCTGTCGCTGGTTGATCGCTTGCTGTACAGCCTGGCTGCTCATCCCCTGCTTCATCTGCTGCTTCTCCCGTTCTCGGGCCTCGATGGCGGCCACCAGCCCTGAACCAGAAGATGCTTGTCTCTGATGTCCCAGCATGGCGGAACCTTGAGATCCCTGCCTTTGATGCCCAGGCATGCTGATCAAGGGCGCTCCCGTCAGGCGAGCTACCTGCTCCTGCTCTCGAGCGCTGAGATGACTGGGTGCATCTCCCGGGCTAGCAAAGTTGAGAGCCGAGTTCGCGCCGCGTGACCCGGGACGGGAGAGCATGTCGGCTGAGCTATTCCGTGAATGCCGACCGGAGCCACCTTGGAGGCCCTGAAGCATGTCGTAAGAACTGGTTCGCTTCATTGATCCGCCGGGCGTAGTAGGTCGACCTCCACTCAACGTGTTGCTAGAGGCGCTGCGAGCATGTGCCGCTCTTTGCTGTACAAACTGCTCAGCACTGAGGCCTTGGGAGCCGGACGGTGCTGCCGATGTACCTGGCTGCCATGCCATGGTTCGCTTCATGTCTTCAGAATCCTTGCGTCCATGAGATCCAGATGACTTGTGGGCTGGCGGTGTTGGCCGTTGGTCCGCAGGGGAATAAGGCCTTTGAGCCGGGTCAGAACCAGGAGTCAGAGCACTAGGCGCTCTGCTGTGCTGTTGCGTGGCGCCGTAGTTAATGGTCGGCCCAAAGTTGATATCTGGAATGTCGTAGCCGGCATCTCGTGGCATCTCCGGCTCATCACTGCCACCAACTGTCTTGAGAACTCCAGCACGAGGTCGCTCTACAGACTTCTTGGTTTCAGTAGACTTGTGGGTGCTGGCATAGTCGATGCTGTTCACAGAAGAGCTGTCATCGTAATGGCTGCTCTGGCCGCTCCTGTTGCTGCCCTGCCGTTGAGGCGGAGGCGGCCTTCTGTCAGAGGTTGGAGTGCCCACAGGTCGGCGGCCTTGATCAAATGCATAATGGTCAATAATGTCGTTGGCTGTCACGACACTGCTAGTTGACATAGTTGACGCCTTGGGTTCCTCAAAAGCGGGCGCTTCAAAAGTCGGCGCTCTCTCGGGCACAGGCTTTCGATGGGCCATCTGCATGGGAGGTCCATGTGGCCCAGGGGGTCCCGGGGGTCCCGGAGGTCCAGGAGGTCCAGGGGGGCCAGGAGATCGACCGGGGCCTGGCCGGTAATTGCCATAAGGCCCAGGAGGCGGTGGGCCATGACCTGGCGGTGGGGGTCCGTTGCCACGGACCCGGGGATCAGAGGGTCTCCGGCCATCGGGCCCGGGACCTCGGGGGTCTGAAGGCCTCCGTCCGTCAGGTCCGGGACGACGAGGATCCGAAGGTCGCCGTCCATCAGGTCCAGGTCCAGGGCGGCGAGGGTCTGAAGGTCGTCGCCCATCAGGCCCCATATCAGGTCGACGATTGGGGTTCTGCGGATGAGGGGAGCGTGGAGGGCCCATACCCGGGGGCATGGGAGACCGCTTACCGTCCGAGGTTCCAGGTCGGGAGTTCGGCCCACGCGCATAGGGGCTCGGAGGTCCGTAGGGAGACTGGGCTAGGGGGGATCGAGATCGCTGCTTTTGGAGATTGAGCGGTGGTGGGAGGTTGTTGGAGGAGGGATCCTGGTTTGGCGGACTTAAAGCTTCACGCGAGCGGTTGTCGTTAGCAGATATCCCTACGGAGTTGGCGTGTGATTGAGGTACCGATGGTCCAGATCTCGCAGCGTCCACCTCGCCTTCCCGTGGAGAAGGATTCGAATCATTTGGTCCGCCCAAGCCTCCAGCCGTAGCAAGCTGGGCAAGCGTGGAGCTAGAAAGCCTGCTGTTAGCCCGCCGGAGCTCAGGAGAGTGGTACGCTTTGCTGATGGGCCGGGCCTGGGGCCCATGGTTGAAAGCCGGAGGTCGCGAAACGGGTTCCGGAGTATGCATCTTTCGCATGCCATCCAAATCTCTCAAAGGGGGCGAGCCTGAGGCGCCGCGGTTATTATCATAACCATTGCCGAGCTCAGCAGGCGCCTGGTTTTGATATTGACCACCCACAGGGGTTGGGCCACGCTGGGGCGAACCAGAATAGGGGCTGTTCCCATTGAAGTCATGACGAGGAGGAGGAGGACCCGCCAAATGATTGGGGTCAGAGGAGTTGCGGCCATGACCGCCTTGGCCGAAGGCCACCCGTGATGGGTCGGCAGGAGCAGAATCCGTTCGCGTGCGCTCAGTCAGGGAAAATGAGCGAGAGGACCTGGTAGGACCTTGCTGGTCTTGGAACCCAATTCTCTGCTTCGCACCGTCTCCAAAGCTCAGCCTGACGCTCTTCCGACTGTTACTTCGGGATCGAGTAGTCGGGGCATCATCCATGGCATTCATTCTCGTCCCCGTCGCTTCCTTTAGCTTCTTTCTCCAGTCCCTCTCGCCCCAGTTGGAGCTACCATCTTCGAGAATCAGGTTGGAGACATCGAGGTTTTCGAGGTAACCATAACGTGAACTCTTGGGCATGGCAAACATTAGAGATCGGGAGTCGAGGACACTGGCAACGAGCTTTCCTGGACGGCCATATAGGCCAAATGTATCCCAGGTGGGGAAGAGGAACCGCAATAGCATCTCGAAGCCAGTGACGGCTGGGTGAGTCTCCGGCATGATGAAGACGAAGCCCTCCGTAGACGAAGGTGGATCGGTATGGATAGCGATGTTGCCCTCAATCTTGAGTAGCGTCGAAGCCTCGATCAATGACTTGGCTTGGGGATAAATAGCATATGCCGAGTAAGCATCGGTGATCGTCGCAATCGGTTGAGCCTTCTTTTGCTTCTTGCCATCCTTGCGCTGGTCGTAAAACTTGATATCTCCCTTCAGAGTTGGGACTTGAGACCGGTCATATGGTGACCTCTTCTTCATCTCCTTCTGGAGCTTTGCATACTCCTTCTCGTCGGGTGGTGTAATGACACACCAGCATCTTCTCCAAGGAACACCGGCACCGAAACGGACCCTAACCCATTCTTCGGTCTTGAACCGCGACCTCTCCATGATGACGCCAATGTTGTTGAGTGTTTTGCCCTTGCCGGCAATGAGAGCACCGGTATAGGCTTCTTGCATTGTGGAATGCTCAAACATGGCGAGCCTAATTCCAGCAGTCCATTGCAACAGTGAATGGCGCGAGTTAAAGTGAAGAAGATAGCGGTTCCTTCCGGCTGTCGAGATGCTCAGAATGTTCTGTAGGGGTTGTTCATCGCTAGATCTCGTGGGTAGAGATTCGATCTATTGCAGTTGGTGTTAGTCTTCCGCAAGTGACATTACACATGCGTCGATGGACTGGGTGAATTACCATCTTAATAGATGCATCTGTCAGGTTGATGAACTTGGGCAAGACCTCGCCATCCTCACCGGCGGCATCGAGCTCGGCGGCGTCCCATAGTGACAGGACGGTTCCCACGAGCTGGGCAAAGCACTCGGTCCAGGTTCTATCAGGGTTCGGACGGCCCTCTGTCAACTAGTTAGCTCGAAATGCACGTGTGAATGGGCCGCCTCAAGTGGAGGGGGCTTGGCGGTAGGGGCTCTGT
>NHTE02000041.1:2958879-3067359 GCA_002168265.2 Fusarium euwallaceae
CCCGTTCCCCCCGCCCTTTCTCTCCCCTCCGTCTACGTCGTTTACAGATCCTCTGAGTACACATCACCAGAGCCGGGATCGTCGCGCCTTCGTCAACGGGGAGCTTATCAGAGGCAAGACAAACGGCGACGATGCTGTCTACGCCAGCGATTATTTCATCTGTGCCAACGACGGTGTGGGAGCCTGGGCGACCCGTCCGAGGGGACATGCTGGGTACATTGCCGGACAACTTCCGAGGTTATCATAACTTTTACTGACCTCGGTGCAGACTCTGGTCAAGACTGATCCTTCATTTCTGGTCGGCTGCTATTGAGGAGCAGCGCATCCGTTGTCTCTCCTCGGAGCCTCCCCAAGAACCTGACCCGATTGCCAGTCTACAGACCGCGTACGAACAGACCCTCGAGGCGACAACGTCGCACGACTGCTTGGGCACGACGACTGCCTGTGGCGCGCAGTTGCACTTCAAAACCTGCCCAGACGATGAGGCGCAAACATCGCCTGTTCTCTACGTAACTAATGTGGGCGACTGCAAGGTCATGGTCCTCCGGCCAAGTGCCGAGAAGGTGATTTACAAGACTGTGGAGCAGTGGCACTGGTTCGACTGCCCGCGGCAGCTGGGGACCAACAGCCCCGACACGCCAAATGGCAATGCGGTTATGGATAAGGTCGATCTCGAAGTTGGCGACATTGTGCTTGCGATGAGCGACGGGGTAATCGACAATCTCTGGGAGCATGAGATTGTAACAAGGATACTCAAGAGCGTTAGGGAATGGGAGTCTGGGGAGCACGCGGAGGCACATCAGGGTGATCGCACCGGTGGTCGCAACGGAGGGATGAGAATAGCGGCGCAAGATCTTATGGCTGCTGCAAAGGAGATTGCCGTGGATCCTTTCGCCGAAAGTCCATTCATGGAGCATGCGATCGAGGAAGGCTTGGCGAGCGAAGGTGGTGAGTATTGGCGCAGTTTGCTTTGTTGAAGACAGCTCAACTAACATGACCAGGAAAACTCGACGATATCAGCGTTGTCGCAGCCCTCTGCGTAAAAAACGAGATTTGACGTCAATAGTCTCTTTGCTGGACAACTGAGACGCTCTACAGGGACTTGCAGTAGACTTGAGAGTGTCATGTCATGTGGAATGATGCTCCGACTACAGGGTATACAGATAATTGAACGGGCGCAATACGGGATCGGATAGTACTTATAATGAATGATGCTTCAGTCGGATTTAAATTACATAGAAGTATACTAAGATCAAGATATAGCATACTAGGTATACAGCCCAGAAGAGAGCTGCAGCTTGACATCCATGATCATAACGAACCGTCGGTGTTAGTGGGATAGTGGGGCATGCAGGAGCAACCATGGACGGACCCGCCTCTTATCGCACGTGCCGCAGATTGGCCGATCAAACTGATAAGAATTTTATTTTCTGTTGCTCGTCTTCAACGCTGTCGCATCCAGCTTGTTGAACTTCACTTACCTACCTTGTGTCCTATTCCGCCAATCGCGCATTCAAAATGAGAGGCAAGAGGTCAAAGCAGTACCGGAAGCTCATGGAGCAATTCTCCATGACTTTTGGCTTCCGTGAGCCGTACCAGGTCCTCGGTAAGTTGTCGCGACTTGCGCTTGACAGGATGAAACTTACCAAATTCAGTCGATGCCGAGATGGTGCAAGACTCTTCTCGCTTCAAGATGGACCTCGAGCCAGCATTGTCGAGAACGGTTCATGGCAAGGTCAAGCCCAGTACGTCTACCAGCAAAGGGAGTCCCGGACGAGTACTAACAACCCCAGTGATTACGCAGTGCGAGATTCGAAAACTCTACGCCAAGAAGAACGAACCCGGTGTGAGCGCAGCCATTGATCTGGCCAAAACCCTGGAGCGAAGACGATGCGGTCACCATCCCGACGAGTACCCCGAGCCCTTGAGCACGCAGGAATGCCTTCGATCCGTTGTCGACCCTAAGAACTCGAACCAGAACAAACACCGCTATGTGGTTGCCAGTCAGGATCAGGAGGTGCGAAGGATGCTACGGGGTATTAGAGGCGTCCCTTTGATCTACATCAAGCGAAGCGTCATGATTCTGGAGCCAATGGCCGATGAGAGCGTTCAGGTCCGAGCCCGCGAAGAGAGGAGCAAGTTCCGGGCCGAGCTCAAGAATGGCCTGGGCAAGCGAAAGCGAGAAGACGGAGATTCAGACGATGAAAAGGACAAGGCCCAGGATGGCGATGGAGAGGCTCTTTCGGCAGAAGAGCAAAAGAAGAAAAAGAAGAAGAGCTACGGCACCAAGGGACCAAATCCATTGTCAGTCCAGAAGGCCAAGAAGAAGCAAGAGGGACAGCCGCGAAAACCAGCAGGATCCGAGAAGAAGGAGGACACACAAGAAGCCCCTGCCAAGAGAAAGAGACGGCGGAAGAACAAGGCTGCCACTTCAACGGCTGATCAAGGAGAGGCCAAGGCTGAAGCTGTCGAGGCTACAGGGGAGGCGGAGAGTTGAGGCATGAAGTGAAGGATCGGTTGTGGCAGGATTCCAAGACAGGAATGTTGGTGGAGGGGCGCATCAAAAGCGAAGAACGTGTTCATATTGGCCTACTAGGAGGAGTATGCGCTGGTACAGATACCCGAGGAATATAGCACAGGCGAAGAGAAGGCCAAGGGGCGTAATCAAAAGGGTTTAGATTTTGTCACGAGCGTGTAATCCCAAAATGGAAGTCAAGATTATCTCATCTACGCCAACAGCTAGAGCTTATTGCCCACACTGAATGACCAAGATGGATACTAAGACGGCTCTCGGCAAAGACCCATTGCCTCGGGCATTTAATGAAAAAAGACATCAAGGGTCGTGTGAGGCATGTGAGCGCGAAATTGGCCAGGGCTTGCAAGTGATGGCATGGAGTCGTGAGTTGAAGTGATGGGAGACCCATCATGCCATCCATAGGATCCATCCTAGATGCATGCCCGCCCCCCACTGCAAACTCACGAAACGTCCACTAAGCAGCCACTGAAAGTCCCGCCAGCCGCTACCATCCGCCAGGACCACCCGCCGCCGACTCAGCCATCCGATGGGCCCACCCCACCTAATGTCAAGTCAAGCCATCTCCTTCTTGGAGTCCCATCAATATTATAGGAGGTTTCTGAGAGAGGGACGAGGGTTCATAAGTCCGCCCTTCTTTCTTAATTACAGCAAGTCTGCTCAATCCCTGACATCGGGGGGTGGTCTATCTTGTCGATTCACCACCTACATCATCCTACTTTACTCGCTAATCGGCTCCCAACCCTGACGAGAGTCTCTTGTCTCGTATCTACCGCGAGGGCCAGGGTCCGTCTACAGACTACAGCAAAACCTCTGGGTCGAATGGTGACAGACCGCGGCCCTTTCGATTCTCCCGATATCCGATCTCTCTCAGCTCCTGTGCCGGATTCTTAACGACTTGTCTCTGTCCCAAAGAGTGTCCTCTTTTGAGCCGGAGGCGCCACACGTCACCCCGAATAGTGCCAGGACCCGCCGACCGTCGAGACATCATGACTACACCAGCCGTCGAAGTGGATGACTTTGGCCTCCCCATTAGGCGTTATCCCACTCCCAAGAACGATACACCTGTCGAGCCGATCACAGAAGAGAAGGGGAGCCCGGCTACAAATGTTGTAGGCGGTGAACAGCCGAAGGTTCCTGACGAGAAGGGAAACAAGACTCCCACCGCCGCCGCCCCCGAGGCCACGAAGCCAGTCGATAATGACGATGACGACTTCAAGGATGCTCGCTCCCAACAGCCTACACCTATCGAAGAACCGGCCTCGAAACCGACCACTCCAAAGGAACCGCCTGCGCCGATCGAGTCTAAGCCTGTGGAACAAACAAAAACCCCTGAGCCAAACACCACACCCACCAGTGACTCCAAATTGAAGGAGCCCGCAGAACCACAGACTGAGGCCACCGAGGCCTCGAAAAAGCCGGCGAATGTCGAAGTACCGGTCGATAAAGAACAGCCATCCCATGTCAACGAGTCGAAATCGAATCCCCCATCTCCCACAGCCGCTCGGGGCCGCGGGACCAGCAATGCTAGCCACCGGGAAGGCGTGTCCGAGTTCTCCCATCAGCACATTTCTACAAAGGTCGAGGAAAAGGAGAATGAGGATGATGAGTGGCAGGAAATGCCATCATACGCCAGATATGATATGTATAATGACGACAACAAGTTGATTGCCAAGGAATACGATCCCGAGGAGGACGAGAAATATGGCTATGCGGGGCTTGGAGGTGCCGGCAAGGGTTATACCCGTGTTCTCATAGACGACGATGCCGAGTCGGCAACGAGTATGGACGACAACACACAGTACCTCTTCAGGCCGACCAATGGAACCAGTATGGTTGACGACGACGAGGGGCGTGATGCCATCTCCCAGATGCAAGCGACCAAGGATCTTCTCACGGAGGGACAGAGGGTCGCATATGTCGGCTTGGTACGCCTGGAGATTGTCAAGATGGTGAAGGAGGCAGAAACCTTGGAGACAACCAAGAAGACGAAAAAAGAAGTGGGCATCTCAGCTGAAGCCATGATGATGTGGGGACAAAAGATGATGCTCAGACTATACGCTCATATGGAAATCAACGAAGCCGAGCAGGTCATGATTGAGCAGCTCGCTGATCATGGTGTCATGCCCCAGGACCTGTCACCAGCACTCAACACCAACGCGAGAGTGGCAAACCCTATGGCCGACAGCGCCCCGGGATCAACGCCTGGAACACCCTCACTGTTCTCAGGAGATGAGACACCGACGGAAGCTCCTCCGCCTTATGAGGCCCCTGATGTCGAGGAACTTCCCGACGTCAAGACTCCCTCCCAACTTCCAACAACTGCCAAAATCGATATTGACCTCCGTTGGACTGTCCTCTGCGATCTGTTCCTGATCCTAATCGCGGATTCGGTTTACGACGCTCGCTCAAGGGTTCTACTGGAGCGGGTTGGTCAGAGTCTTGATATCTCATGGCTTGACATCTGTCGGTTCGAGAAGAAGGTCACGGAAGCATTGGAAATGCAGCAAGCCGCCGAAAAGGAGAATTGGAACGAGGACGAGCATACAGAGGCCCGCAGGAAGAGGGCATTGACCCGACGTTACGTTATGATGGGTCTGGCTACTGTGGGTGGTGGATTGGTAATTGGTCTCTCGGCTGGACTGTTGGCACCCGTTATCGGTGCTGGTCTAGCTACTGGTCTGACGGCCATCGGAGTGACAGGTACGAGTGGTTTCCTGGGCGGTGTTGGTGGTGCAGCAATCATCACATCGGGTGCAGCGACGACAGGAAGTATCATCGGTGGCAGGGCGGCCAACCGAAGAACCGGTGCAGTCAGAACGTTTGAATACCGGCCACTGCACAACAACAAACGTGTCAACCTAATCGTTACGGTTTCAGGGTGGCTGACGGGCAAGGTGGATGATGTCCGATTGCCTTTCAGTACAGTTGACCCTGTCATGGGTGACCTTTATTCCGTCCTGTTCGAACCCGAGATGCTTCGAAGTATGGGAGATACCATTAATATCTTGGCTACCGAGGTAGGTCGATGTCAAAACTCAGTGTACACGAGCAAGCTTGTCTAACACCCAATAGGCCCTCACTCAGAGTATCCAACAAATTCTGGGAGCCACCATTCTGGCCGCTCTCATGTCGGCACTGCAGCTGCCGATAATCCTTACTAAACTTTCATATCTCATCGATAACCCATGGGCAGTTTCTCTGGATCGAGCCACCTCTGCTGGTAAGATTCTAGCAGATTCCTTGCTCGAGCGTAACCTGGGAACTCGCCCAATCACGCTCGTCGGATTCTCCATCGGGGCTCGAGTTGTCTTTTCTTGCCTACAAGAGCTCTCTAAGAAGGGCGCAGTTGGTATAGTTCAAAATGTCTACATGTTTGGGTCGCCCATCGTCGTGAATAAGGACGAGTATATCCGAGCCAAGACGGTGGTTTCTGGGCGGTTTGTCAACGCCTTTAACCGAAACGACT
The DNA here is from genome assembly GCA_002168265.2 of Fusarium euwallaceae. NCBI lineage: Eukaryota > Fungi > Ascomycota > Sordariomycetes > Hypocreales > Nectriaceae > Fusarium > Fusarium euwallaceae. The sequence goes on from NHTE02000041.1 coordinate 2,964,882, forward strand.
GGATTCTGGGATATCTTTTCCGGTTGACGAGCGGAGGTATCCGTCGAGTTGCGGGTTTGGCCCCGATCGAGGATATGCCTTGGATCGAGAACATGGATGTGACCGATCTCGTGGTGGGCCATATGGACTATCGACAACAGATGCCAACCTTGCTTATGAGGTGTGGTTGGACTGTCGAGAGCGAAGAGTTTGTCGAAATTGAGGATCCGGATCCTGATAATCACGCCGAGCGACAGAGGGAGCTCATTAACGAGATCGAGGAGGCACGAAGAGAGCTAGAAAAGGAGGGAAAGCCGAAGAAGAGCGGTCGGTTCAGCTTCTTTGGGCGACGAAAGAACGCAGAAAAGCAAGATTGGGAGATCTACGACGACGCAAAAGGCAAGGGCGAGGCTAAGGGCGAGGCCAGCACCAAAGATGGGGACGCCAACCAGGGCGTGTTGTTTGATATTGACGCAATCAGGGCAGAGATCGCCAAAGATGCACGCGGGGGAAACTCGGAGGAGATCCAAGTGAAGGAGATCAAGTCAACGCTGCCTCCGATGAAGTTGGATATGGCGTCGATGCCATCGTCTCCGGCGGCCGTCAATAGTTCCCGAGACGACCTAACTGCCACACGGGACTGGCGCGAAGCTGGGGTATCACAGGAGCGCTCGCGCAGTTACACGCCGAGTTACACCAGACAAGCATCGCCGCCAGACTATGGCGCAGCGTATGGTGGAGGATTTGGCTCGGGACATGGTAATGCATACGGCTCGGCCCGGGATGAGGACGAGATCCAGATGACGTTCGATACGTCGTTTGACGAGCCTCCTCGATCAACAACAGTGCCACCAAAGGAGGAGGCACCGAACCGGCCAGATATCAAGTCATCTCATACGCTGCCAACCATGACCATACGAGACCCTTGGAATGATCCGGATGATGACGACTTTGGCAAGGAGAAGGAGATTTCGATGACATTTGCGTAAACCTGCCAGACTGGAGTTCTTTTATGGGCGACATGAGCGGGTGACAGACAATCAGGATGACGGGGATGGGGCAATCTGCACCTATCCGAAGGCGTTTCTTGGTTGATGGGTGAGGAAGGGGATAGATGTAAGATTCCCGGCCAGCCTTTTCAAGTTTGTTCGGAGGCAGCTTATTTTTGGATGTTGTCGCGTTCCTTGGAGCAAAAGGGCTTGGCATTAGTCTCATATCTACAGTACGTGGTATGAGCAACGAGCAGATGAACAAAGCAGAAAGCAGAAAGCAGTGCAATACAGAAGATATACCATACCACCCACCACGTATAAAAAGCTTCGACGACGATGAAGATGTTGGCCAATCATGGGCAAGATTGTGTGATGTGGATGGCAGACAAGTCTTTGTTGTGCAGTCGAGTTTGGCAGATCTATATTAAGCATAGGTAGGTAGGCATGGATGGATGTCACTGGGCACGTTTGATCCTCCTTTATTCACCAGTTCGTTACACAACAAGTAGCACAATACACGTGTCCCACGGGTCTTGATCCATGGCATTGGCAAGGGGACAACGAGGCTCTAGGGGAGGGGGCCAGATCTACACTGCGGAGGGGCCGTACGACAACGGTCGGTGGCGAAAGAGGGCGTTGAAGCGAAGAGCCGACAGTGCACAAGAAAAGAGGTATTGTTTCCAAGAGAGCGGCTGAGTGTACAAAAGTGCAACAGCATAGCCGAGAGGGAAGAAGAGACAAAAAAAACTCTGTTGCCCCGAGTGAGGCTTTGCACATGCCACGGCTTTTTGGATTGGTTGAGGGGAGGGGGATGGAAGCAAGGATGGATGGCAAGCGATTCGCCAGCCAAGACGATAGGGATGGGAATATCAGCAGCTTCTCACTCAGTCGAATGGGTTGGCTTCTCTGATGGTGGCTCCATTTTCTTCTCGAAGACGGACGCTGACAGCGGGAGATGGAAGACTGGCACTGTCCTCCGGAGGTCTATCCGTCCATAGCTAGACGACTGGATGATGGATCTACAGTAAGTACGGACACGGACAACTCGGGGGGGCGGCGAAAAACAAAAAACCGCAGACGCATGCTGTTGGATCCCATCCCTCTCTCTCTGATCCTGCGACCATCATGTTTGAGGCGTCAAGCCTGATCAGCGGAGAATGGATATTCTAGGTATGGATGTTCATATTACCGCACCACAACAACAATAACAGACAAGGGAGGAGGAGGAGGAGGCACGAGACTGGATCAGTCCTTCGATATTTGATGCCGTATTGGAATCAATTCATTAAATACCCCCGACCTACCGAACCAGTTCTCTCATCAGCCAGCAAGACCAAGAGTGAAAAGACCCCATTTCGAGCTGACGGGGCTTAGCGCCAATAAGTGTAAGACGACGCGCCGACCATTGAACAATCTAGCGGACGCCCGAGTAGCCAGTCGTACTCTCCACTTGTCCTCGAAGGTGGTGGATCCCCCTCCTGGGATTATTTCAAGCCTTTTCCTGTCAGCCGCACCGGGGATCCAATTGGGCTGGGGTACGGGTGGGGTGCTCTAACCCGGGCGTTTCATAGGGCAGAATCACTTTTATGTGGAAGGCGAAGGGCAAAGGTCACCGACGGGGGCTTGCACCGCCCCTCCCCACTCTCTCTCTCTCAGTTGTCTTGCCGTAATATTGGGGAGGTACTTACAAGTCACTTGGCGTATTGAAGGTTCAGTTGGTCGATCAATTTGATGGGTGTTTTTTTATTGACAGATCCAATAAATGGATGGCTTCGTTCAAAACGTTCCATTTCATCTGCACACACTGTTTAGATAAAACGCTCGTCAGAAAAAAATGGCTGCAGGTGTTACATGTTTGCACATTTGTTAATTCCCGCTCACTTTCTCCACTTGTCAGATCCAACAAAGTCCATGGATCCTTTCTCATTCCCATTCCTCGTCAGTCATCCGAGAACAGACACATTCAGCGCCTAGTGCTTACCGATACACTCCGGTACTTGTGGTTGTAGAATCCAAGGGTCTAGGTAAGGTAGGTCTCTTTCCGCGCAACCAACCCCCCAAGCCTCTTATTGCTGGGCGGGCTTATTTTCATCTCAGCTGAGGGGATGATGGGCTGTGTTTTTTTTTTCTCTCTCTCTCTCTCTCCCCTTCCGCACCTTGATGAGACGGTGAGAGAGACGGACCCCATAGCCTCGCGGTCAACTTGGGGCATTGTGCGTTGGCCAGATATCTTGACCGCGTAGCATTGACACGACATGTTGCGAACCCATCTGCGTTTCAGAGTTAATGCATCAGACGGACGGCGGATACATGGCATGCTGTAGTTACTCGTTGCTTTGCTTCCCCGTTGATGAGCAGCAACATGCACTAAGAACCCACCAGTGTCTGGCGTCCGTCGCTACTAAGGTGGTGAGAGTCGCCGTGGTTGCTGTAATCAGCTTGACGGCCTGTACTGTAAGGTACTGTACCCGTGCTGCACCCTTGCCCCGAGGTACCTGGTTGTACATTCCGCGGTGGTGCCTCGTACAGGGTCTTACTTGCCGGGCTGAAGACGCCTGGGCTGGGCTTGCCTGGACTGGGCCACCTCACGCTTGACCTCTCTCTGGATGGTTGCTTCGGGGGAAGGAGGGATGGAGTGTGGTGCAAGCCCAGTAGCCAGCCCAGCCAGCCAGCCCAGCCTGGCTTGCCGCAGCAAGGTCACATTGGCCCCCGGCACCCCAGTCAGCCCAGTCAAGCACAAGCAACCTAGCACAGTCCATCCCATCCCATCCCAGCCCGTAAGGCCCTCCGCTCGCTCTCACTCTCACTCACTCTTTCTTGTCTTTGTTTCCTCCCCTTCGCCTTTTTTTCGTCTTACATCAATCACCGACAATCACCAATTCTCCCATCCGTGGTGATCTTCCATCTCGCTGTCCCTTGGGACTGACAGTCCCATCCTCTGGACCTGCAGCAGAGTCAAGCCTCACAACACCAAATAAACCACCACGAGAACGAGTTTCACGATCACGACGACGAATCCTGGAGCCGAGCCTCACCCCTAGCCGAGCCGTGTTTGGGATTTTTGAGCGAGCGGAGCGTACGATTCTTTAGGCGACAAGGCCGAACGGATAAGCTGTGTGGATCAGTTTCCGTATTAGAAGGATAGCCGTTTCGAAACCCGACATTTACTCGACTTGATCGACGACAGACTCAAGATGGAGGCAGTGACAGAAAACCGTATCAAGGATGATGCTAAAGAATTGGCTGAGAAGCCCAGTGGCGATGGAGGCATGGGCTTGGGAGGTACCGAGGGAGAAGGCGGAACTACGACCGTCTCCACTGGTACAGCGGCTGCTTCAACAGAGACCTCCAAGACAGACAAAGACACCATGCCGGGGACCGATTCGGGACAGGGTCAAGACGGCGGCTTGGGGGGTAGTGGCGGCGGCCAGTCGACAACATACGTCGAATTTCCCAGGGGCGATGAATACGTTCCCGTCTATTACATCAATGACGGCACAGCAGCTATCAAGTACACTACCAACGACGTCGTTCTAAAGAACATTTACTGGAAAACAACCGGCTCAGATGGCAACAACATTGCCGATGCTGTTTACACGTCGGGGGAGGACGACCCTGAGCTAACCAAGGGCTTTCAGGAAGGTATGTTGCTTTGACTATGCCATCATGTGTGTTTTTGATTGCTAATTTCTATCCCTTAAAGTCACCGAGGATCAACTTACACTCTTACTTGATGCAACCATCCTAAAGGCGTACTTTGACAAGACCATGGAGATTCAGGTTGACTGGGAGTCCGAAGACAAGAAATTTACTGGCTACACTCGTTCACTCTACTTCAGTGTCAGTAACAAAACCACGGACACAGCATTGGAGGAGAAAATAGAGGCATCGGCCAGCAGCGAGGTATCCCTCGAGGCGACAACCGCGGCGACATCCACTGCCTCTGCTTCAGCAACAGATTCTGCCTCGAAGTCTGGTGGAGGGGGTGGTGGACTATCCACTGGTGCAAAGGCGGGCATTGCTGTGGGTGCCGTCATCGGTGGTCTCTTGATCATTGGTGCATTGGCCTTCTTCCTCCTTCGCCGACGTCGTCGCAGCAAGCAGCTCGGCGAGGACTACACCTCTCAGCAAGCGTACACTGTGGACAAGGAGACTCATGGCCGTGCTACCGATTCACCCAACTCTCCCTACTCGGATGAGAACCAAGTCCAACCCGTCGCACTCCAGAACATCAACCACGATCACGATGAGCAGACGGCTCGCGGAACACCTACACCAGGCGGCATCCCTCGCACATCCACAGGCTCCCGCAATGCCCCTACACCCCAGGGCATGTCGTCCAATGTGGCTCACTTGGTCGAGGATGGCATGACAGCCGACGAGATTCGCAGGCTGGAGGAAGAGGAACGACAGCTGGACGACGAGATCGAGCGTGCTGCAAGACGGTAGTGCCGCTTCGCTTCACTTCGTCAGGCAGGGCAAGGTCGTTTATTGCCTGTCGACCAGAGAAGTCGAGGGGCATCATGTTTCTGCGCGTCATTGGGCTTGGAGTTCTGGATCGTCACTTTTATCATTCCCTTCACTATCGCTTGTCGGGTCGGCCACTCATGTACCCTGCTTGATTCGTTCGTCGTTGTCGTAGCGTTGCCACACGTGCCTCACCGGCTTGGTCGAGGTGCCCCTGCATGGCTAGCTGGTTATGTGTTTGGAGAAATACCATGGATGTTCTGCGAGATGATGAAGGGTAAAAAAATCTATCAGCTCGTTTGGATGTATATTGATGTAGCGTTAAGAAGTATGGACTCAACTTATGAGGGTAATATTACACACTTTGGATTCACTAATTTTGTCTGGTCTGTCCTTTATATAGGGATCCTCAGATTTGTTCCTTTCAAAACGTCTATAGCCTTTCTTATACAAAAGATGGAAGTAATGAATAATTGATTGTATAGTCGTACATATTTTGCCTATACCTAGGCGCCGAAACCGCAGAAATCTTGCCCGTAAAACCGCATCCCGATATTGATGACACCTCATTCCCTTAGTCTACAAATTGGATGGCCTAATGGCCCTGCTCCTGGACAACGAAACACGTCCCCCCGTCTTCTTTTCAACACCCTCCCCTCGAAAGGCTAAGAATGGAAAAGGTTTGCCTTAAGGGGACCAGCGCGTGCTGGCATTTGATTAGCTACGCGAGAACCAGTTGCTAACCATGTTGGTCGCAATGCTGCCTGCCAGGTTGCTGGTGCCAAAGGCGCTGCCGGCGAGGTTGGAGGCGTTGCTGAACTTGTCGCAGCGGGAAAAGGCGAGAGTATTCATGATGGTAAGGACAAGAGCGATGACTAAAGGGAGAGTTAGCGGGATAATCCTATAGGACAAGGTGTGAAGCTATTCCGAGCTTCACGAGGGAGGAGGATCAAACGTACTAACGAGCGGCAGCCACATAAACGACAGCGACACAAGCGCCAGAATAAACATGATAACCCAGAGCATGGGCTGCAGGTACAGGGCGAGCCAGAAGAAGCGGCTGTCGGTGGCGTTGATCACCTTTGTGCCTGGCTCGCTGCTCTCAAACACCCACTGCGACTCGCCCGTCTGGGGGTCGACCTCGTTCCACCACCGGAGACCGACGAGGCGACGGCCCGCAATGTTCTTGATGTAGTAAAAGTCGGCGGCGAGGAGGAGGATGGTGATGATGAAGATCATGATCCTGAGAGGTGTGTCAGTACCTTGTAGGTTTGGAGGGAGAGTGGTGTAGACGCACATGCTATCTGTCAACAAGAGGCCACCTAGGAAGTAGACCAAGATGCTCGCTGCGTTTCATACATGATCAGCAATTGCGCCTTCGAGAGCCATCGCTAGAGTAAAGCTCACCTATCCGGAAACCGAGGAAAGTCAAGAGCGTGATGGGATGCGCGCTGAGGCGCCAGCTGAGAGAGCCCGCGGCGGGCTGCGGTTGCGTGGCATCCATTGTTCTAAGTGTGTGAAATTCGGTGACGGAAGAGGAATATGCGCTTCGTATGCGCGAAGCGATTCGGAGCTCGTTCGTCTTGCTCGATGTGTGTTGTGTGTGTCGTGGGCAGCGATTAAAAAAGTGGTCGAGTTGAAGCTACCTGTTCATCACCCCCCGTAAGCTGTGGCCTTGAGCCGCGCAACGGTTGGTCCTTAGTAAAGGGATGATGATCCGGTACCCCTGTCTGACACAAGGCCCATTTTAGGAAGGCGGTTGTGTCTGGCAGAATTCCCACAACGGGAAGGCATCTACGTACCTACCTACACCTCGGCCCTTGATGAACTGCCGGCGGCGGGCGGGACGTCATGAGGAGCTCGTGCGGGTCCCCAGCTTCGGCGTATAAGCCGTCTCCGAGTCGGCATTCAACCTTCTCCTCTTCGGCGTCTTGGTGTTTGACATTGAAGAGCTGTTGTTATAAACAACCCAACGTCGACACATCTAATCATCTAAGCTCTGTAGCTCATCACTAGGAAAACAACCTTCCAGATCACATTCCCTAATCAGACGCCTCAAAAAGACCGTCACCATGGCTGCCCGCTCTGCATCCATCATCCGCCGCTCATTGCTATATGGTACTTTTGAACCCTTCAATTCTTTGAAACTATCACTGACTATCCTCTCTAGTTCCGGGCTCATCTCAAAAGATGCTCACCAAGTCCCTAGGCCTACACTCAGATAACGTCACATATGACTTGGAAGACTCCGTCACCCCCTCCCTCAAGGACACTGCCCGGAACCAACTGAAGGAGCACATCTCAGGCCTCAGTTCTCGACCCTCCGGAATATCAGAGCTTGCCGTCCGCATAAATGCTGTGTCTACTCCATTCGCTCTGTCCGACCTGACTGCCCTCGCCCCTCTCCGCCATGTTGATGCTGTCGTGGTTCCCAAGGTCAACTCAGCTGCTGATTTGACCTTTGTAACCGATGTCCTCCGGCACGTCGCCCCGGAGCGTCACGGGGCCGATGCAGAGAATCCCATCAAGATCCTCGCTCTCATCGAGTCTGCACGCTCCGTCATGAACCTCTCCGAGATCTGCAAGGCGTCCCCTTATTTGAGTGGCTTCATATTTGCCGCTGAGGATTTCGCCCTTGATTTATCCATAACCCGAACGCCCTCTTTGACCGAATTCCTATACGCCAGATCTGCCATTGTTACTGCTGCCCGCGCTGCTGAGCTCCCAAGTGCCATTGACCTTGTCTGCACATCCTACAAGGGAGATCAAGGTCTCAAAACCCTCGAGGAGGAATGTGCTGGGGGCAAGGCCATGGGCTTCAACGGCAAGCAATGCATTCATCCCACTCAGGTCCAAGTGGCCCAGCGCATGTTTGCTCCGGACCAGCAGGAGGTCGAGTGGGCTGTTAGGGTCTCAATCGCCGATACAAAGGCCTCTGCCTCTGGGAGAGGTGCATGGACGCTTGATGGTAAGATGATCGATGTTCCTGTTGTAGGGAAAGCCAACTCCGTCATCTCCAAGGCAGAGCAATGCGGCATTGATGTTGAGGGCTTGCGGACAAAATGGAAGGACCAGGAGCCTGAATAAGGAAAGCTAGTCAGCCACCTCTATACGTGTATATGTATTGCCCCTCAAGATGCCGAGTTCATGGCCATTGCCCTAGAACCGGTTTGGCTTCCAAAAAGCAAGCATTTCGGCTTCTGCTGCTGCGCAATCTTCGCCAGTGGCAGTTCTTCCCGAGAATCGCCTTGGTGGATTAAGATGAGTATCCCAATCCACAAACGAGTCCTGACGTCCTTGAACACTGTGCTCCCTTTGCCGGTGTAGAGATTGCGAATTCCTTGAAGCCGGTCTTGCTATCTCACTGTCCTCGAAATTGCCACCTCCCATAGCGACCCCAGATGAATATTGTGGTTGGTCCCATCTTTCCATTACCTCGCTTTCGACTCTTTTAATGAACTCCATCAGGGTTTCTTCGTCATTGTGTTGTCGTACTGCTCCAGGGCCCTTCTCATTGGTGATGAATCCGTTTTGTCCGTAGTTCAGGGGCACCGACCTGACTGGATGTGGTGTTGGGATAGGCGTGAAAGCCCTAGGATAGAGAGATTCTAGGTATCGGGTGGCAGGTTTTGGTGGAGGTGCTGGTGTGTTTTTATACCTCTCCCAACCATACTGACTTGGATGAACCGTATCATATCCCCAAGACCGAGGTGTTGAAACCCGCTGCGGCAAGGGTTGAACCGTAGGACGATCCTTCCAGAGACTTGACTCTGGGCCAATTCCAAGGTCAAGACCTTGGCTAGCGCAGCGGATGTAGTGATGGCCTCCTTCTGATGTTTCTGAAATGGGCTCAGGACGTTTTCCAGCACTCGGAGCCTTGTTAGTTTGTATGGTTACTGGGCAAGTAGTTGAGCCCTGGTGTTCTTCATCCCCTGTTGCCTGAACCCCTGAGTCAACACGGTGGGGTGCCTCGGATGTACTTTGGCTGTCGATGACTTCGACTGGATTGAGGTCTCCGTTGGGCATCGAAACATCGTTTGGCTGCTGTCCCGAAGTGGAAGGATTCGTTGATGTTGATGTGCCGGCTGCCGTGCCTTGGGGATCGTGATCTAGTGTCACTGGGGGCTTTTGGTTTGGTTTTTGCGATTTCTCTATCCCAGGGCTCACCATCACCCCTTTGTTTTCATATGATGACCGCGTGTGTGGATATGGTTTTGAAGTCTCGGCAGGGCCTGGCCTGTGGCCATTGGCGTCAGTGGCAGTCGATGAGTATTCTCGGCGATTCCTAAGTCGAGACTCGAATCTCGTGCCGCTAAAAACTCCTGTCTCAATGAGCTCTTCGGGTACGCATTCGGACGTTTTGGAGCCTTGAATAGACTCTGGCTGATTTGTCGATCCTGAGCGGCCCTGTTGAGGGAGGGATGAGCTCTTGTCTGGCATGAAGTCATAATGAGTCTCAGAAGTCATGTCGCGAGATCCAGATCTCCAAGAGCCGTCCTGTTGTGATTTGGACTTTACCTGTTGTGGTCGAATCACTTGTCTCCTACTTCCCACACTCCTTGAAGTTATGGTGCTAGGAGCTGGCGTTGATTGGCGGGAGCTCGAGTGTTGCACGATATGCCTGTCGCGGTCATTCCTGATCTCCTCTTGTCGGGTCACCTTGCTATTCCAGGCACGGTGTCCTTTTGGCGGCTCTTCTGGCTTCTCTAAGAAGCGCATTTCGTTGAACCTGAGATCTCCAACTGCACTGTAGTCAGTATGGGAAAATGCAACATGGGTAGAGCTACACACTTTCTTCTCCCGCATAAGCAGAGCTTCGAGCATTCGAAGACATCCCAACTCGAAGTTCGGTGTCCAACTAAGATATGACATATCAGCGTTTCTTCCAGCTTGCCTTCCTTGTTGATAGATATGACATACAGTTATCCTAGAGTTTCCGAGGAAACTAGATGTAAAGTTGTCCATAACATCTCTGCTCGAACGAAGTCGAGATTTCTTGGCTCGGGTCTGCTTTCTCGCCCCTTTCGCTTCGCCTTTAGTTGTTCGCGTTCTTTCATCATCTCGTTTCCTTGAATCATAGCGATCAGGCCGTGTTTTGTGTCTAGGCCGTCGTTCAAAAGCAAAGTCATCAGAGGGGAATTCAGGGGAGTGTTGACGTTTTGGTGACCGACGTCTCCTTCTATTTTCCTTATCAGAACCCATCGCCACGGATTTTTCGTATTCTCGTGCTGAATAGCCGTAAGTGTCGAATTTTTCAGGGCTCCTGGCGATGGGTTGGTCTCGATCCAAGGGTCGCTCTCTTTGTTGGCGATTTGGCAACGGGATGGGCGCAATGGGAAGATTATATGGACGCCAAGCTGACGAGCGACTGTGATGGAGATCTCGGTCGAAGCTATCTTGGTTATTGGCGGCATCATCCTGATGCGACGTTTGATTCAACCAAGAATGAACGTGGCCAAAATCATTGGAGCCGGCCTCCGGGACAGCTTGCGCGAAGCTCCTGAAAGCGTTGTGCTGATACTGATGCTGAGCACGTGGATGGCCGCGATCTCGATGAAAGCTCATTCAGGTCGGCTCAGTCAAAAAAAGAAGGGGATCGGGGATATAGAAATCAAAGGGCTTTGGGAAATGCCCAGAAAAAAAAGGATCAGGTGTGCATCGTGAGAATTGCTCATTGCAAATCTTGAGTGAACTGAGCAGCTGTCATGATGCAAGGTTGTTCTCGCTGCCACTTTCCTACCCAGGTAGATAGAGATGGGAAAGAGAAATCTGGGTAGGACTTCTCCTGGGTCGGCAAGAAAGTACCTAGGAAAGATGATTCATCGGTCGCGAATGCGAGAGTACCTACCTTCCTTCCTATTTCTTTCCATACCTATCAGCCAATGGAAGGCTCTCCTGAGAAAACACAAATGGGCGTGATGAGAAGGTGCGCCTTCCATTCAAGACGCTCTCCTCTCCCCACCTATTGTGTCTGACTGACGTCTGATGTTTCGATTGAATTGCATCAAAACATTATCAATCGCCTCAAACATCAAGAAACAAGTTTTTCCGTCTCCATACCTGTCTACCCAAGTAGCTGGCACCTTTATCGGGAAATCGCAAATATGTCGCATCTCTTTTCCTGATCCTTCGCAGTTTGGGGTCATCAGCGACAGCAGGTTCCGCATGGTCACGATTGAAGGCTCTGTTGCAAGTCATGTTTCAGCTGCAATTCTCCTAAGCGTGCGTTTCGTGTGCTCGGCATGAATACCTAGCATAGAAGAATACCCATGCCATCGGTTTCAACTCGAACCAGCCGACAATGCGCAGAGTTCCAATGTCCGGGCCAAGCGATGAATGGTCCCTGAGATGGAGATGGACCGACACGGGTATTTGTCTTGGCGTCAAGTAGGGGGCCAGATCAACCGGCTAAGGCGCTGCCAAGGTAGCATCGCATCAACGCTTAATCTGGCGTTTCAACGCGCTGCATCTGCCAGTACAACCGTTGACACGGATTCCGCTTACAAGCCCCTAATTCGTCCTCTGCCTTGTTCTTTGCAGATTTTCGCGACAAGACACCAAACCATAGCGGTGGGCGATGCGGAATCGCGGGGACTACGGTGGGTTGTGAGGCCCCATCCCGTCTCCAGGAAGCACAATACGAAGGAGCGCGAGACTACCCCTTGGCACACGCGTGTTTCATGCGATGGTTACGAGTCGGAGTCATCGGGGCCCTGGGGTGGCTTGCATTCGCTTTACCGCCAAGCTGATGGTTTCCACGTCGTCGAAAGATGTCGGGACGCAATACAAGTCCAGAGTACGGACATTGCTGGCTCCCTCACGGGAAGCATGGCCCAGACTCGCAGTATACCCTTGCCTCGATCTCCCCTCCCTCCTGCTGCGGCATTCCCGGCTTCTCGAACGATCTACAAAACAGGGTAAGCGATGGCTACGACGGTTCGCAGATGTGTCGTTCTATTTATTCCCCGTCTCGGCTCGTTGGACGGTGCCGCTGCCCCTGAATCAATGCCCTCCACTACCAGGTGGAAGAGGGGCAGCACGTGTTTGAGATAGGTCTTTGGCGAAGCGGGGCACGAAACAAGATGGTGAAAGGAGAGAGCAGCAGCTGACGAAGAATGCGGCACGCTCAAGGTCACGCTCAGGCACGGGGTGCGTGGCATCTTTGCGGCATAGGGCAGCATGAGGGAGAGATTCGTCGTTGCAACAAGCAGGTCTTGGGTATCAATTCTTGGGTCGATGGCGGCCAATTGGCGGCATGTGGCAGGTTTCCAATGTCTCTCATTCACATTGTCCATCCACATCCACATCCATGGCGCAGGCCGGTGTCTTGTCCCGATATAAGCTACCTACCAAAAGCGCAAGGAGCAAGGACCGGGATGCTGGGGCATGTGGGTTGAGGGGGCTATGCGAGCAACGAATGGAATTGGCCTAGAATGATGAGAAGGGGCAAGATCATCGGGCTGTTATGCTTGGCCTAGGGGCACAGAGCTATTTGAGCTAGCCGCGGTGCTTGGCTTTTGCGTGGAGAGGCTGCTGCCAGGATGTGGAGGGGGGCCGTCGTCATCACAGACCCGCATGAGCGTCCTCTCATGCCCTTGGACGCCAGCGTCTGCCCCCCCATCGTCACGGTGAGGTTGGTGGGCATTGCGTTCCCCCTGTGCTTGCTGTGCGTGCTTGCTTCTTCCGCCTAAAGCTTGTTTGGAAGAAGGGCCCTGGGTCCCTGCCAGACGACGAAACGTCCATCCATGGCCCATGGCACCCCGGCCTGTCGCGGTGACGGTTCACCCAGCACTGCCTCCACGGATGAGCCCACCGGAGGATCGACGGGAGGAGGGAGACTTGGACCTGAGCTATAAAGGATAGCGGAAATGAAGTGAGCGAGCGCCATCCATCTACAGGACATGTGCGTGCTGCTTGACATTGGGCTCACCTCCTGCTAAGACCAAGACCACTTACGACGCCTGATTAGCCACGCAGCCCAGCCCAGAGTTGAGTCTAGAGACTGACGGACGACAAGATACCCCTGGCCGGCATCGTCATTCAACGCCGGTACCGATCCGGACTACAGATACAACGTGCCTAACCTTGCCTCGCTGCAGGGTGCATACATAACCTCCACGGTCACGCTCCGCCCGCGCCCTCAAAGACCCCTCTCATCCTTTTGTCTGCGTCGTCTAAGCTACTGCGTCCGCACCATCTTCCCGTCTTTGGAGCTCCACTCTCATCTTTCTCCCTGAACTTCAAAACCGTCCACGTTTACCTGTCAGCTATCTCGATAATTAGCGCACGAGTCCAGCTGCTCCGGTGCAAGATCGAGTGCGCCTTTGACAGAGTTGTCAGTATTCATACCTGCTTGAGGCAATATAGGTATGTCATCTCGCTCTCCGCGGGTTCCTGTTCACGTTCCTGTTCTTCTGTCATGTCTGCGACTGTGATTGCGATTGCGCCGCCTGCGAATGTAAGCGCGCGCTTCCAGTCAAGGCCACGCGTGGTTTGCAAGCAACATGTCCCTTCCCATGACTGCGCCGGCAGAGTCTGTCTGGCCGTCTACCTCTCTTTGATAAAGACGAAGATACACAACTCTGAGTATCAGCCTCACGGTCCTGCGACGTGCTGCTGAGGAGCCGCAGAATGCCGGAGGACCGGACCGTTACAGTTATTTGAACCCCAGCTAAGACTTGGACAGACTCGAGACCCCCCGATATCCATCATGTCGAAGCTTTTCATCGGGTTTGTCAAATCGCCATGTGAGCGGTTATCGCATTGTGCTGACCCAAGATAAGTGGCCTAGCATGGCACACTGAGGAGGCCACTCTTCGCCAGAAGTTTGAGGAGTTTGGCCCCGTCGAGGAAGCTGTATGTAACTCCGTTCCTTTCTCTCCCGCTGGCAAGGCACTCCTGGTTCTACATTCTCTTGTGGCTCTGGTGCGAGTGCTCGCTAGAGTACGAAGCGGCTTCTAACAATGGACACGGAAAGGTTGTGGTCAAGGACCGCGATACCGGCCGCAGCCGCGGCTTTGGATTTGTGCGATACACCCAGGAGGGAGACGCCCAGAAAGCCATCGCCACCATGAACAACGTCGAGTACGAGTCACTCTGTTTCCTCTTTTCGATGGCAGATTCGCTGTGATCGCCTATTGGCAGTGAGGTCTAACATGCGCTAGGTTTGACGGACGAACGATTCGAGTTGACAAGGCATCCGACAATGGCCCCCGAGGCGGCTTCGGCAGAGGAGGCGGCTTTGGACGAGGCTTCGGAGGAGGAGGACCTATGCCGTACGGCATGGCCCCCCCTGGACCCGGCTACCAAGTCCCACCCCCGAACATGTACGCTCCGATGCCATACGGTCGTGGTTACCCTCCGCCGCAGCAGCAGGCTTACGGCACACCTCCTCAGGGTATGTTTGAACGATGACTATTCATGGATGCTCTAGGCTAATTACTCTACAGGATTCGTGGCGCCGCAGTTTGGATACCCCGACCCATCTCAGCAGCAGCTCCCTCCTCAGCCCCAGCAACCTCCCCAGGGCGGACGAGGATATTAGTCGACTGTATCTAGAGGCGCATCAGAAGTGGGCCACGAGGGCCGTTCAGGGGGGCAGGAGAGACATGGCGAGGGTCAATGATTTCGACGAGTTTCGGCACCTGGGCTTTGCGAATCCTTTGTATGACTGGATGATTAGGCATCGGTGAGCACGCTGGACGCAGAATTATACCCGGGCACTTGGGTTGAGACATGGTAAAAGGCATGGCATTTGGGGTTGCCATCTTGACACGGCCGTTTTATTAATGACTTTGTGCGGGAAGACAATGGGGATTGCCTTGTTGGGCGGGCAAATGCTACCTAGTGCTACTTGGATCCTTTCCTTTTGACTTGTGAGATCCCCCTTGTCAAACTTTTGCATACCTGAGCTGGTCATATGACCTTGGCTACCGGTAAGTTGATTCTAAGTCATGGGTCTCACCGACCACTACGTGCTCGTACTACGAATGTGGATGAGGCTTTCATTCCATGGTTGAATCGAGACTGTTGAATGTCTTGTTATGTCTAACCCTGTATTGACCAGCCGGGTGGGACCTTCTATAGGTGTCTGTTTGTCTATGCTATACCAGGATACAGTCTATTCAAGCGGCATGCCCTTCTCTCAGGGGCTTGGGTCCTCAATCTCTTCCGCCTCTTCAGTACTGTGCTTTTGCTGGTGGGTGGTCGGCGTAGGGTTCAGGTGGGTGACTTTGCCGCTGATCTGGAGTTCCCTTACACGGCGAGCGAGGTCGTGGATATGAACATCACCACTATCTGGGGCCAATTCGTTGAGAGCTTCCTCGAGGTTCAGGAGGTAGTCAATGTTGGGGCCGCTGGGCCCTTGGCTGCGGGCAATGTGCTCAGCAAGCTCCTGGGGGTCCTGAGGGCCGACGAACTGGTCGTTCTCCGGAGTGCCGATGTAGACGAGGGTGTTGATCGAGGGAGAGCCGTCGGCAGGTTGAAAGGGAGCATAGTGGATAGAGTAACCATTAATCTCGCGGATGTCAAGATATTCCTTGACCTCGGCGACCTTTTCGGGAATGATTCGGTAAGCGACACCCCAAACGCGGTCCGGTGCAGATGCGTGGCCGTCTTTATCCTTCAACTGTTCCCAGTAAGACCTTTCAATAAGAGTGACAACACGACCGGGAGCCTCGGGGGTGCCTCGGTGATCCTGACTGGAGGAAACTATTAGCAAGAACCGCTGTGTTATTCGTCAAGTATTGGAGTCATGCCTGGCCTGTGAGAGAGAGTCAGCTGGACGAACATGAGGTGGTCAGCCAATTGAGGGTATTCAGACCTGCCAGAAACGTCGGACATAGCCGTTGACCCATCCAGGGATCCTCCGATCTTAAAATGCGGGCGTCAGCGAACTGGTGACAAGGGTTGAGACATCGGGTGAGTTAGTTACCGAAGTGTGGCGGAGGCTTCCAGATGAGGCTCCTATAAATCACGGAGGGGGCTGCGTCAGTCTTGGGAATCAATATTCGGATGCGACGGCTGTGTAGCCACATCAGAGAAGGTTGAGGCGCACCCGTATCCGTATAACCAGAACTCGGAGGTGTCTTGGGCGTTTTGGACCGTCATGGCTGAGGTTGAGGTCAAGAACTGAAGTCAAGGTGTATTAATAATGGTGTTGAGCATATTGCCGAGACTTGAGAGGTGCATACCTACTTGGTCGGCTCTGCAAGACGGAATAGTGGAACAGACGAGATCCTTAAGCCGCTATAGGTAAGGCAAGGTGTAAGTGAGTAAGTGGTATAACAGGTCGTGATAATAGTTTGCTCGGTAGTTGTGACTCTCAGGACAAGATGGGGAGTACAGGGGCAAGCATGGATGGATTGGATGGATGGGAACGGGAATGCCTTGTCCCAGCGATCCATCTAATGCGATGAGGTGACCTACGGATGGACCAGTAAGAGGCAAGCATCCAATGTCAAGGACCCTATACGCGGGAAGCCGCAGCCGCAGGAGATCCAGAAGGCGGGCCGGCAAGAGATGAAATCCATCCATCCATTCCCATCCCATGCACGGTAGACGGTGGACCACGATAGATGGCCGCTGCCGCTCCGCGCCTCCACCGAGATTGGATGGATGCTGTGCTCGGGGTGGCTGAGGCCATCCTCTGCAGTGGCTCATGAGCGCCCGGTGTCACTGACAGATTGATTGCCTACCTGGAGGAGATGATGGGCAGACGGCTGACTTGCAGATGGAAGCGCTCCATGGAATCGTCCATCCAGCGTCTGGCGCCTCCATCCCATCCCTACAGGGCGTTCCACGGGGGCGCTTCAGGGGACTACGTACCATAAAGACGGATATCGGCCTGCCTAGGACCCAAGCCAAGACAAAGCCAAGCCCAAGCCCCCAGCCATGAGAGAGGTTGCTCGCTCGTAGTCAGGCTTCTTCCTCGTTCCTCAGCCTGAATTGGATGCGAGCCCGACGACGTAATCCCGTCTCCAGAACCATCAGCTTGAGCAGGGGAAGGTGCAAGGGGATGTCAGGCTTTATGCAGCAGGTCCTTGCTTCCCATGCAAATTGGCCAGGTTGTCCGCGTGCCTTCCCTTTGATTTCTCTCACTTTTTTTTTTATACAGAGTGATCCTTTTCTAATACAAACACCATTTCTCCCATTCATACATCACACACACATCTTTCACCTCTCAGAAACCGACGTCACCAGGCTCCCATCACGCTTAAACAATCCGCTGCTCGTGTGTGATCGCCAAACCTGGTCCGTCAGATAAAACCCCTACTGTGGAAGCTATTTCTCCGACCCTCGCTCGCACTCGCTCTCTCGTCTTCGCCCATAAATTCCCTGGCTCAGCCACACTTGCTCACTTCGACGCTCCACCGACCAGACAACACTGCCCCGCGCTCATACTCCCCCCCTGGGCCTTACCGAGAACCAAGCGCAAAAACGGCACGCAGGCATTTGTGACGCTCAGTCCAAGCCCAGCCGCGCACCACCACCTCAGCCCGACCTTCAAAAACCCCGTCATACTCGACGTCCTACTTGCTCTCCTCCATTCTTTAAACGCTTCTCTCGCGATTCAACTCTCCTCCAGGACAACGAGACCCTTGGATCACACAAATCACCATGGCTTACAACCGTCCCTTCGATGAGGATGCTCTCCCCAGGTGAGTTGCCCCTCATCCCCCCGCGCCAACCAGCGGTGGTTCTGCGATGCGCCCAAGACAGCGTCACGATACCAGTGCTAACCACGCGCCTCGTACAGATTTGCCGAGCCAGACCCCGTACGTTTCGCCTGTTCTCCCATGCCGATGGGCCAGCCATCGATGGGGGAAAGCACATCATACTGACCTTGTATTTGCAGAAGCCCGGCCAGTCGAGGACTCCTGCCCCGCAACAACCCCCTCCACAGCAGTATCACCAGCAGCAGCCTCGATATGATAAGCCTTTGCCAGTCCAGAGAGACTCTCGATCTCATTCTATAGGCCAGCAGCATGGCTACGGTCACATGTCGCCGCCTCCAAACCCTGGCGCGAGACCGCCTCAGCCTCAACACCGTCCTACCCTCAATTCGCGACCTCCTCCCTCGCCCGCAATGGATGGCCCTGGCTCCGACCCTTCACTTTTGCCCCTATTCCGCGCCGTGGACAAGGATGGTGAGTATATCGTCTGCTGATGCCCTTCCTGCAAGGGGGCAACTTTACGAGCAACCTGCTGACCCTTATTCAGGGACTGGTCATCTCTCTGAAAGGGAACTATCTGCCGCACTAGTCAACGGTGACTGGACCGCCTTCGACCCTCACACCGTTCGCATGATGATCCGAATGTTTGACTCGGACAGGAGTGGCACTATTGGTTTTGAGGAGTTCTGCGGTCTATGGTCCTTCTTGGCCTCATGGCGAACCCTGTTCGACCGTTTCGATGCCGATCACAGCGGCAACATCTCCCTGCCCGAATTCAACAACGCCCTCGTCGCATTTCGATATCGGCTCAGTCCCCAGTTCGTGGAACTTCTCTTCAACACTTACGACAAGCGTAACGAGGGTGTCATGAGCTTTGATCTCTTTGTCCAGAGCTGCATCTCTCTGAAGCGTATGACGGATGTGTTTAAGAAGTACGACGACGACCGTGACGGATACATCACACTAAGTTTCGAGGATTTCCTGACAGAAATCCTCAAGCAACTCAAGTAAATGACGAAAATGGCGATGTAGTTTTGGAGATTTTGGACATTGAAAATGAGCTCCTAGGACTGGAGTATTACATGGATCAAGTCTCACATGGGACTGTGACACGGTCCCAAGGGAGGAAGCCGGCATGCATGATATGGCGGGGTGTATAACGGAGATGGTTGGGTACATGGAGTGACCAAGTGAATGGACAGATGGATGATACCCTAGGTCGAGGCTGCGGATCCTGACTTAGAGACCGGGACTTGCCTTTGATACATCACATATGAATTATGTTTAACAACTCGTCCTAGTCCCAAGTTGATTATATCTTCATGTGGGTTTGTAAGATTCCTTGACGATTGAATACCTCGACATCTGAATACCAGATGCAAAGTCGGGCTCAGAGCGGGCAGTGGGTGCCAGACTATTCAGGGCTACTTGTGAAACCTACCTATATGTAGCTTGCCCTGGCCACATGGGACTGAGGAATTACATACACATTATATTGTTTAATTACACCAGTGCCTTGGCCCTTAGTTGAATCGTGCGAAGTCGGCGCAACGAGTATGATAATCCTGGTGGGAATGGATGTAGCACAATAGGCATTCTGCCAGGTGACCATTGCCGTGGTAGGTAACAATGAGTCGACTGTCCGATCAACTCATACACCTGTCAGCGCGATCATCTATCAGTCCTGGACATAAGCCCGGGGGGTCCCCGATTCCTAGTCTCCAGTCAGACATTCTAAACAGAAGAAAGAAGAATGCCAGATCCCTGGACCGCACGGTTCAACCGTTTGACGTCGATTATGGGGAGGAACGCCACTAAATAGATATATCGACCGAGTTTTCACGGCGCGATGCTCCAGTCGGTAGTTTGCTAGGGTTGATGATCTGCATCTTGAAAACTTCCAAGAAGCTTGTGGTGGTGGCTCTTTGCCGATCGTGGGCTTTCAAGTAACCTGCAAGGGTCATTGGGTTTCAAGAGTATGCGAACATGCCTACTGCGCAGTATATCGAATAGGATACGGCAAAGTTGTTGTCGGTACATGTGTGGTTTCGGTGTCGCAAATGGGCCTCTCAGAGAAGCCATCCAGATCGTCCGCTTAGAGATCAGCGCCGATTGGCCTGGCTCGTTGTTGGAGGTCTAGACTTCCAAGACAACCCGACAGAGAGCCCAGGCGCGACCATCATCTGATAGTTGCATTGGGTTTCCTGGTGTGATCCAGGCCATGGAACACACCAGTTCAATAGTCTGTGTAGAAGGTAGCAGAGGGAGATGGCCGATGAGACGGGTGGCACATTCCTTCGTTCCAACATGTCGGTTTGACAGCGGATGCTGTTGTTGTATGCCCACTCATGTTTCTGCAGTGCTTATCGGTGGAGTGATGGGTAGCCGATACGAGCTTGACGCTGGGCTATGTGTGTCGGTCGCATAGAATAATGGTGGCATTCGCTGCTTTTCTGATAACAGCTCTGGTGGTGAGAGCGGCGGGCCATTATTTCCACGATTTCGACGCGCGAACGACTGGTGGTGGGTGGGTTATTGAAGCTGCTCAGATCGATAAGAAACATAAGAATGTCCAGGCTTGATGATAAATAATGAGGATGTCGTTTTCAACCTCATGCTTGTAAAATCGATAATCCTCGGTGAAGGAACTAGGAAAGTGAGAAACCTCGTCTCGCCAAACCCATGGCTTTTCAGTGATGGACGACCGGCGTTCCGTGCTCCATTCATTATCTTGTAAGACGGCCAGTTGCGCGGTTGACTAACTGGAAATTGTTCAATGGGCACACCCATGCCTTCAAGGGTTCTGGAACCACGGGCACAACGTGGCTATCGCGGCAATAGCATGGTAACCATCCAGCAGAGCCAAGCAAGAGGTGGAGATTTTGGGTCTCGAAGGCGCGAACAGGAAGCAGCCTATTGACTCTGGCCTCTGTCGAGCATGGATGTCCGTCCAAGGTTTTTGTTTTTTTGGTGGTCATGGGATCGAACCCAAGTTGCCCCAAGCTCCGCCCGGCTATGGATTGCGACCCGACAACGAGCCTTTTTTATTCCCTCTCTTCGCCAACACAGTCCAAGTCGAAGGGCTAACCCGGCTGTTTCCTAGGAAGCAGCGTGGGCCAGGCGGGGAAACCCTCGACAGGTATCTGAGTCCAATACCGAAGATTGGTAGACCTGATATAGATTCGAGACTTAAGACGTTGCTCTTCGATCTGAAAGCGAAGCTCCAGACATCCAAAGAGCTGGCTACCCTGGAGAAAAAAAAAAAGACGTTGCCGCCAGTCGTTATTTGTTGCTCGCCCGGCGCCTTTCATCCATCTTCACCCCAGTTGGCCCCCACACGCACTCCCACCTCTCCCACTGGATATTCCCACGCCCTCTCCTGGCAGCTGGGAGCTTCCGTACCCGGTTTGTGACTCTGGCAGGAAGCACATCAGCCCTGAGCTTTCGGCGAGCTTCAGCAGTCGTTTGCTGACTGTGCCAGGCTTACCGTTCCAGGCCCGGAAGGTACCTCCGAAGTTGAGAGCGAGGGCGTGATAGCGAACATGTCCGTTATGGAGCTGAGCCTCCAAGTCTGAGCGAGGTACCGTCAACATTGCCGCTGGGGTGAGATTCGTAGTGGCTGGTGGTTGCGGCGCGGGGTCACCGCCCTGAGGGCCTCGAAAATAAAACCGGACTTATCGTGGGCGCGACGACCTCGGTTCCGCGGTCTTGGGTTGGATGTGTGCGCTTCATCCTTCAAGTCTTGCGACGCTCGCTGCCATTCCCGGTCCCTTTGTCCCAGGCGATTTCCCTAGCAGCATGCCATGCCTTGTCACCGGCGTGCCTCAAGCTCGTTCGCGCGCTTTCAACCGGACCTGCAGATGGCTGGCTGCCTCGCTCGAGTCAAGCGACAGGTTTGACGTGATGGACAGGAGTAAACTCTTGTCCACTCTATCGCCACATGATTTTGGACGTTTCGACCATCAGCTCACCGCCTTCCTAGGAGGCGAGCAACCCGATGAGAAGGGTGTAGCGCTTTGCAGCTTTGGCCGAGTCGAATAATAATGGAAGCGAGGGTGAGGACCCTTCACTTGTCTGACTCTGCGCACGCCCGTCCTGCACCTTCAGCAATGCCGGTTCCGTACTCGTAGGGCGAGGAGCTGCCCGCTCCCCTGGCCGGTGATGTCACCGTCTCACAAGACCCGAGACTGTGGTGACAAGGGCTCCAGCCTGTGGGCAAGACTGGTGCCCCAAATCGCTCTGCTGCGCATCAGCTCTTCTCCAATGAATAGAGCTTCTCGAAGCTTGCCCCCTCTCGCCAGCTACCCTCCACCACCGAATCAAAAAAGAAAATTCCATCATCCCCTTTCTCGAAAAAAAAAGGGAGCTGCATACCCCTTAAAGCAGGACATGATTCAATATTCTTTTGCCTGTGGGGGGCAACGACTCTCACATCGAATCTCTCCATGTCCACAGCTGCGAACCGTCGCATTCCAAACGCCACATCGGCCTCCGAGATTCCAGCTCAAGTCTAGTCGGCCAGGGCTTGAGCTCCAGCTTCCAACAGCATTGTGTAGCTACGGTCCCGTGGACCAGTTCGTGGCGAGAGTCATGCAGAGGTACTCGTCGTGTACATGTGATAACCACGTCCGGAGTTGGCCTAGGGACAGGATCCGTGAGTGGCAGTTGACCTTGGGTTTCGGCCCCGCCGACCCTGGCCGTTCTCCAGACATGGCCAACCTTGGAGGCGCCGGGCCTTTTCTTGCGACATGCTAGGTACTTGTCGCAAGCCGATGGTGTCGACGAGGCCGGCCGGCCGGGTGTAGGTATTGATTTCTGGCATTGGCATCACAGGGGGACGTGATCCGCGGCCCAGTTCAGCTCCTGATTGACTGGCTGGAGACTTTTGCCTTGGTACTGTGCTGTGGTGGTTAGCTCTTCCTCTCATCGATCGCATCTCTTGCAAGCAAGCAAGCTCTGAATGGACCAAGAGAAGGGGACCTTGAACAAACCTGAACAAGGGACCAGCTCCACCTCGAATGGAGCTTGCTCCCCTGCTTCCTGGCTCTTGGGGGAGCTTCTCAGGGCCTGCAGCACCTTTCACAGGGCATCAACGTCTGTGGACGTCAACAGCCAAGGGACGTCTGCTCTCTCAACCTCCATCCGTCCAGACATGAAGCTCCACCGCCAGCCACCCCCCTCTCCACTGCTGCCACCACCCCTCCCGAGTCATTGCAATGGGAGCCAATTGATTTGCCCGCGCAGGCGCTTGGGCCATGCCCTTCTTGAGCTGCTGATGCTTGCTGATACCTGCTTTGGTGTTGCGCTCTGCTACTGGACGCAGCAGGCTCTTCCGGACCCTGTTGCAGCAGCTTCTCAAAGGCCTGGAGGATGGAGGGATTGCAAGATTGAAAGCTTGCCTGCCCCAGTCAAGTCCCAGTCCGTCAAACTCCGTCCCATTCTGGCGCCCATTCTGCAGCCAGACAGAAGGCAGGGAAAGAGTGGCAGAGGTTTTTTGCTTCTCGCATGGGCCTAGAAGACTGCTAGACAGCTCCTGTACCCGCACCCCCGGAGCTACATCCTGACGCCATTGGTCCCGGGCGATAAGTCGTTCGAGGCAGCTGAGATCGCCAGTGGTGGAGGCGGAGGTCTGGCAGTTGAAGAAGGCATGGGAGAGCTCGCTCGCTCACTCAGTCAGGCTGTGGTGCCCTTGTCGAGGTCGTCGAGGTTTTATCGCCTGCAGTTATTGTTGCTGTGCGGAAGCACACTTCGGTACCGGCCTGGATCCGTTGCCCACACGCCCTCCCGCAAGATTTTTTTTTCCTTCCTCTGATGGATGTAATTTTTCCCCCTTCCCTCGGTCGGGGTCCGTCTGTGTGTTTCTCACTCCAAGCTTGGTCATCTGGTCCGTGAGTGATCTTTGTGTGTCTGGTGTGTGAATGTGGATGGGCGAGTGAAACGTCTGGAGCACCGAAAAGCTCTTGATCTTGTGTAAGAGAAGAGAGCTCAGCTCGGCACCACACACCACACACTGGCCGACACACACCCTTTGTCTGCCTCTTGCACTCACTCCTTTGCTCTTACCTTCTTCTTCGCTCTTATTACTCACCTGTTCTCACACGCTTTACCCAAAAGCATCTTTTGCCTCCCACCTTCCGTCTTTTTTTTCTACCTTCTAAAGCTCCATCCTCCGATCCTCTTTCCTTTCCTACTACCTACCTACTTTACCTACCTACTACTACTACTCCTCCCCCTCCGTACTTCCTTCCCTGTTACTCACCCACCCTCTTCTCGACGGATCACCCGTCTTCTCTCAAACTTTTTTGCTGTCCTCGTCGATTCTCGACGCTGCAACAACGGCTTTCAGCATTTTAACTCGAATCGATTCTATTGCTAAGCTTCAACGACGTATCAATCGCAACTTCGCTCGATCCTCGCAATCGCATACGCCACTACCGCCGCATAATTGGACCAATTCCGAAACGGTTCCTGTAGCAAGCTTGCTCATGCTCAAGGGCAGCTCATCTCGCTTTTAACGAGCTGCGCCTTGAAATGTCCCTAGCTTTTACAGCTTCATTACCGTCAATTGAAATTATCGCATCTACAAATACAGCTTCATCGACAGCATCTTATCGCTACACAACCCCCGCCAGCAAGCCATTGCGCATGGTGGGGTCAAGATGCCGCCTCGATCTTCCTTAACGTCCTCTTTCTCAATTACAGACTCTAACAATGAAGTGGTCTGTCCCCTTCAAAATCAAGATGGCTCCAGCTGTCGCAAGAGGTGTATCGGGGTAAGTCTCCCACGTTTGGCTTTCCTTTTCTCTGTCCCTGTGTCTGGGCTTGGTTTCCCGAACCTGCACCCACCCGACCTTTTCGTCATGTCTCACCACCCTTACCTCGCCAGTGTACTGAGCTGGAGAGCGTCTCATGTTTCTCGGGAACGTCCCTCATCTGACCTTGGATGTTCAAATATAGGAAAAGAGATATCGTTCAATGCAGGAACATATCCGTCGAGCACACCCCGAACACTACATTTCCAAGCTTCCGGCGACCGAAGAGAGCTTCCTGCTAATGATCAACACCCCGCCGTCGGAGCGTCGCCATCCCGATCAGACCTCAGCTCCAACAGCTCAGGGTTTGTCCCACTCTCAGCCCGGCTTGCCCCCGCCCGTTGACCACCTTCAAGGCTTTCACGACCGACACAATTATCACCGCGACCAGTCGAGCAACCCAGGAACTCCCCGCCGTGTGGAGGACCTCGGCGGTGCTGGACCTCCATCTGGCCCTATGCTTGGCACTGCCAGTGCGGCAGCAGCCCTGGCGGAGCTGCATGGCGTCAAAAGTGAGCGGGACATGGATTTCGATAGCGTAAGTTGAGCTACCCCGCCGCCTATCGATAACAAAGGCATTGGCGACCAGGGCTAATGATGAACAGGAATATTATTCAGATATGGATGCTCGGCGAAGGCCGCGAACGTCAATTGAATTGCCGCCTCTCAACCTCTCAAACCACGATATTACTAGCGACCCTTATTCCTCCGCCAAGTCCAACAGACAGCGCGACTTTCTTCCATCCATCCTGGCAAACTCACCCCCTGGGAGATCATCAACCCTTCCGCCCCTCCAACGCCCCCTTGGCCCTAGTCGTCCCCGCAAGCAGTCAGTAACAAAGCGAGGAAGGGAGGCTCACCATAAAAAGAAGAATTCGAGAGGATCCGCAACCGACTGGCTGCGGAGAATCCAGAATGAAGAGCGATATAGACCGGGGAATGATAGAAAAGCCATTTCTGTCGAGCCCTCTACTGATTTTGGGAAAAGATGGGAGGATCTCATCGACGCAGCTGATCAGGCTGCCTCTGCTGCTGGAGATATTGATGAAGATCGAACTCCTGTATGTTCAGATTTCAATCTTCCCCGCCTGACAGTTTTACTGACCACCCATCAGGTCCCACAATCTCCGGTCTCATTGCACAGGGCATCATTACCACCGTTTTCTCACCAGACACAATTTCAACCTGGCAACTATCAAGCCTCACCTCTCCAACAGGCTCTCACACCTCCGTCTTATGGCCAAGATGCTGTAGAGCCGTTCCCATCTGTTGAGAGTGGTGAGAGCGGCGAAAACTTTCACATTGGGTCCAGGGGGCTTTCTGATTCTTCACCAACATACTCGGCCCAGAACATTCAGATATATTGTGCCGCTTGTCAGGGCTTCTCCCTGCTCAAGGACTCATATGCATGCACTGAGTGTATCTGCGGCCTGTGCCCGACTTGTGTCGAGGTGCTCATGGCCGAGCATGGAGCACGAAGGAAGTGTCCACGCTGCGCTACAATCGGCGGACGGTTCAAGCCTTTTCAGCTCGACATCAGATGAGTGATTCGTTGAGAATCACGGTTTCTTTTTCTACCTCTTCCTTTTCTTCTTCTTCATCTTCGTTAAGTTACCATTTAGGGGATTCATGATGTTTCTCTCACATTGATGCGGCGTTAGGGCATATGATGGGAGCAGATGGACCTGCACACGAGCAAGACGGCGAATCATGGTCTCCCCTGGCACTGCCTGTGCCAAATGACTTTCCATTCATTCATTTCTATATAGGGCGCTGCTTCTGCCCACCTGGGATACTTCTTTTTTTGCTACAACGGATTGGGTAAAGGAGTTTTTGGTTTCAACTCGGGGAACATGGATGGATATTGGAAATGTCTCCATGATTCACCCTTTGGTTAGGTTTCTGGGTCGACAGAAGGATATAACATCGATCATTACAGACTAAACAGTCAATAGGAACAAGTGAACTCATACTATTCAAGTCCCCGTGTCGAACTAAGTTGTGAACATTCGTATATCTTTCTATTGATGCATGATAGTGTGTATATAATAGTTACCTACCCAAGCCGACCCAATGCGTGTACCCATGTGAAGAACCAAAAACACCTATAGAGGAAGGATGAGAACGGCCCATTGACATTACTTCTTGCCCTCCTTCTCCTTCTTGAGTAGTAGATCCCGCATTTGTGCCCGGACATTGCGACTACCACCCAGCTTGGGGCCCTTGAGGACATCCTCGGACCCAGGTCTTGCAGGTTGGTTGGTGGGTTTCTTTTTCCGCAGCTGTCTTTGAGCCACGTCCTCAAGGAACTGTTGGCGGAACTCTTCAGCGAGGCGATCATCGGCCGCGCCGTCCTCTTCAGCTGCAGAGGCCTTGTTGGCCTGGTCGGGCATTTCATACACGTCCACTGGTGAATTATTAGCCCATCTTTCATATCTGAGTTCAAAGGATATAAACGTACGCCGAGTTTCACGGAGGACTTCTTCAACGAGCTGGTCTCGCTTTACGGCGTCGCTGCCACGACGATTCCGCGGGCGCCACGGCTTACCGTCCCTCCCAAGTCTGGGCTTCTTCGCGCGGCGCCCCTGCGGAACGTCCTCGTGGCCGCCCTGCGTTATGCGCTCCGTCCTAGCCACGTTTCGATCCCGCACGTCGTCGCCGAGGTCAATCTCCATCAGGTGACCCTGCATGACCTCACGGCCGCTGCTCTCCTTTGGTGGCACAGATGCCGTTTGCGGCGCCGTGTCGGATCTGGGTGCGGAGGATGATTTTCTCTGGGATGTGTTCCCACTCGCGCGATTAGACAGCCGGGATTCTATGTACTCCATCCTTGAATGATTAGTTGTGCGTGGTGGGAGGTGCCGGTGCCTGGGGTCAGACGTACATGTGCTTGTCGTTGAGGTCGGCCAGCATTCCTGTCTGGTGTGTGAATCGATTCGCGACGCTGTTTAGCACGGCTTCGTTCGAGGCCTCGTCTGATTCTCGGGGAACA
Source organism: Fusarium euwallaceae (assembly GCA_002168265.2). Taxonomy (NCBI): domain Eukaryota; kingdom Fungi; phylum Ascomycota; class Sordariomycetes; order Hypocreales; family Nectriaceae; genus Fusarium; species Fusarium euwallaceae. The sequence goes on from NHTE02000041.1 coordinate 2,992,798, forward strand.
AGAGCGCGCTCATCGTTGATCTCCTCGTCGGGTCGGTTCGAATTGCGAAAGGCGACACCGCCGAGTCGTCCTCTCCGCGCATTGCGCAGCCTCAGCGCCGCGGTAACAGAGGCATCATCATCATCGTCGCTGTCTGTAGCCTTCTGCGCTGTCGTATCTTCTGGTGCTGCTGTAGCGGTCGCGCTGGCGGGAGACTTGGGTGTGTCTGCAGAGTCTTGATCTTGGTCATCGGTGCGCTGGCGGTAAGCCTTTCGTTTCTTGCCGGCGCGGAACCGTATAGGCTCCGGCGCGGCTTCGGCAGTCGAAGCAGAATCCATGGGCGGCTGCTGGTTCGCTTGCGAGGGTGTGTGTGTGAATGGTTTGTTTGCTCGTGGTTCAGAGGAGCTGGGGGATGGATTGATCTGCTCTGGGTGACATTCGGCTGGTGACATCAATCGCCTAGGCAAAACCTTATCTTATCAGGGGACCCGCAAATTACCCGCTACAGTGTCTAAGACAAACAGCTGCCTTGGGTTGCGCAAGATTGGACGACATTAAAAGCCACAACAGTTCGAAGCCTATATTCCCTATAAAAGTGTAGCTATTATTTATGCATGATCGTCCTAATGCACGTAGTTGCTGTATAACACACCTATCTGCCCCTCCATACATCTCTCTCACCTGCAGCTCCTATCAAACGTGAGCAACTTGCCTTATACACCAAAACCGCAACCATGACGAAGCGGGTATGCAAATTCATTATCTTAGCTATACGCCCATCACTGACATTTCCTCAAGGTATACTTTGTCGTTCACGGAACTGTCCAAGGCATGTTTTGTCCCGTGTCATTCCAGAGCTCTCAACTGACGTCACCTAGGTGTCGGCTTCCGGTACTGAAGCTCTTGTCCCCGCTGGAAGATGTTCCGAGTGCGGAAATATATCTAACCAAGTGCAGATACTTTACGAGGAAGAAGGCTCAGGAGTATGGAGTCACGGGATGGTGTCGAAACACGCGGGATAATACGGTGATTCTAGACACTGCGTTCGTTTGAATGCGGCAGAACTGACTACTCGAGCAGGTTGAGGGCGAGGCCCAGGCCACCGAAGATATCCTGACCAAGTTCCTAAAGGATGTGGATTATGGACCCAGACACGCCAGAGTTACCAAAATTGTAAAAGAAGATCGAGAAATCGTGGAGGGGGAAGACAGTTTTGATGTTACACGCTGAGGAAACAATACATTATACCTAAAAACAGGAGCAACATAATCCTAAAAGAGATGGGAACTGGGAACAAGCAGAGTGGTCCTTGAAGCAGGTTGATACAAAGGTATATCAATCAAGTTCACATAATCCAGAAATCTGGCTCATGTTCAATTATATTCTAATGCTATATCATACCCATCGCTAGAACCCTCTCCCCCGCCTCTTAATGACGGGCTTCTTCACAGCTCCCTGCGTCACAAACTTCTTCCCATCTGAGCCAATCTTCTTCGTCTTCTTCTGAGACCGCTCCTCCTCTGCCTGCTTCCGGTCCTCCTCTTTGCGCTTATCGTCAGCCATCTTGGCCTCAATCTCCATCTTCCGGTTGAACTCGACCTCGGTGATTCGCTTCTCCCTCACCGAGTATCCCTTCTCTTTGACCGAGTAGAAGACACCGCCCAGGTCAGCCAGCCAGTGCGGGTCTACAGCCGTAACCGTTGACACATACACCTTGGATGTGAGGATCAACTCGTGATACACGACGTAATCTGGTGGGTGGCCGGCGTAGAGGGCACTCGTAGGATGTAGCTGTACTCCAAGGTTCGTCCGGAGGTTGATGTATTCCCCTGAGCCCTTGTACTTGGCGGCCTGGTGATAGTATCCGGAGCAGATACACTTCCGGACAATGTCCCAGTCCATTCCGCAGCTTGTCAGTTCCATCTTCTGCATTCGAATAATATCCAAGAGCTGTTCGCGAATCTCCTTGGCTCGCCTCAAAGACTTGGGATGCAAAAAGTGCTTGACACACCAGCCATCTGAATAGCCATTGGCCTTCCAATTTGTGTATACTTGAAGATACGTCAAATGATCAGACTCGTGCACCCAAAACTTTTCACGGGCAGCGTCAGCCTCATCCTGTCTCTCCTTGGGTCGATAGAAGACGTTGGGGACTGAGAGCATGGACACGATCGTGATCATCTCTTCACTGCAGCCATACTCTTCTGCTGTAATAAGCAACTTGGACAGTGATGGATCCATGGGGAAAGCGCTCATCTTCCTCCCTAGTTCCGTGAGCTCGCCAAGATTGTCCAAGGCTCCGAGGGCCCATAGATCAAACATCGAGGTCGTGATGGTATCCTGGGGAGGGGGGTCCATAAAGTCAAAGTCCAAAAGGTCCTTGACGCCAAGTGACTTGAGCATCAGGACTGTGTTGGCAAGATTGGTGCGTTGGATTTCAGGAATCGTTTGCAAGTAAAGGTCTTCCTTGAACTCCTTCTCCGTGAATAAACGGAACGCCTTTCCAGGCCCAGTTCGACCAGCACGACCCGAACGTTGCGAGGCATTCGCCTGCGAGATTGGTGTGATCTGGAGTGTATCCATACCAATCTTGGGGTTATAGACCTTCATCTTGGAGTAGCCAGCATCCACCACATACTTGATGCCATCAACCGTCAGACTTGTCTCGGCAATATTGGTGGCAACGATGCACTTACGTACACCAGGCGCAGCCTTGTCGAAAATCTTGGCCTGTAGGTCTGCTGGCATCTGACTGTAGATTGGCAGGATGCTGAGCTTGGGCGGATCATTGAGCGCATCCAGTCGTTTCTGGATCAACTCGCAGGTAATTTCAATATCTTCCTGACCCGTCATGAAAACCAAGATGTCGCCTGGGCCCATGGAGACGTGAATCGATAGTACCTGGTGGACAGCCTGGTCGACGTAATCCTCCACCGGAGACCGATGGAACATGACATCAACAGGAAACGTTCGACCGGGGATGATAAACTCGGGAGCGCCCCCGAAAAAGTCCGAGAAACGCTTTGAGTTCATCGTGGCAGAGGTAACGATGAGCTTCAGATCGCGACGCCGTTGGAGAATCTTCTTGAATAGACCCATCAGGATATCCGTGTTCAGGGCACGCTCGTGCGCCTCGTCCATGATGACGCATGAGTATCTGTCCAGGTCGGGCTCGTTGAGGGACTCTCGAAGAAGAACACCGTCTGTCATGTACTTGATGACCGTCTCCTTGCTAGTGCAGTCTTCGAAACGAATCGCATAACCAACGGTGCTTCCAAGCTTCACTTCCATCTCTTCAGCAACTCGTTTCGCCACACTCATTGCCGCAACTCGACGTGGTTGTGTGCATCCGATCATGCCAGTGTTTCCATATCCGTCCTCGTGGAGAAACTGGGTCAACTGCGTCGTCTTGCCTGAACCCGTTTCACCCACGCAGATGACCACCTGGTTCTCCCTAATAACACGGAGGAGGTCCTCGCGAACGGCAAAAGCAGGAAGGTATTCCCGCTGCTCCCGTAATGTCTTGCTCTGGCTGAAGTTACTCGCACCGTCTGATTTCTTCATGTGCTCGCTGAACTTGTTGCCCTTGCGCTCAGTGTGCTCGATATCGTCCTCAGCCGGTACCGGCAACGCGGAGTCGCCATCCTCATCCTTCGCCCCCATGATGTTTCCCAGTGTCGTGCCGGTCATGCTTGTAGCTTCCTTGGCCTGTCGCTGTCGCTCTCGTTGTTGCCGTGCCTCCTTAACTACCTTGCTACCCTTTCGACTGAATACAGCCATGTGACTCTGGGGGTCCTTTACCGCAGGGATTGGTTCGAGCTGCTTGGTGAAAATCGTCCTGCCGTCCAAGAACGGGGGTCGCAGATCGTGCACCAACAGATGGACTCGGGTTGTCTCGTCGTCGTCAAAATCGGCAGCCACATCTCGTCGTTGCGCAACACCTGACTGGAGCATTCGATTCGTCTCCCACGCATCGTTTTCCCGCTGTCTCTGTTCCCGTCGGGCGTCGAACCGGATCGACATCTTTTCGTGCTGTGCTGATTCTTGCCGTTGAGTCTCCCATGTTGATTCGTATGAACCGAAGGGGTTATGTGTATCATCTCCAAACGTGTGGCCTCCGAATTCATCACCTCCGTACCAGTCACGATCTAGGATTCTCGATTCTTCTTCGGTCGGTGCTGGTCCTTCAGGCTCCCGAGGGGGTGTAGGCGCGTACCGCGACTGCGCTCGAGGTGTTGAGCCGCGCGACGATCCATTTTGAAACCTTTGATGTGGGTTTGGGCGCGCGGAATCCAGCCGGCGCCTCTTTGGATTGGGATTATACCCGTCGTATTCTCGATCGTCGGCCATTTTAGCTGTTGTGAAGTTTTGCGTTGTTGACCAGACAGCCCAGAAGATGCATCTCGTAACCAGAAAACAATCCCCTGCCTATGGAGATAAGATAAGATACGTATCACGTGCAACCCATGAGAGATCCTGGAGACATCAGAACGAGGTTATGAGGTTGGTTATGTATTCTCTCCGAATGGTAACTAATGAGATGTCATAAAATAATCAGATGGTAAATTAGGAATATTTGGAGTATTGTCTTTCATCATATACCTATTTTTATCGTGTTAGTGACTACAATTATGATACTTCAGAGGACCTAGATGCTCTCTACCGTTAGCGTCTCGTCCACTCCTCGACCAGAGTATTTGGCTCCCTTCCTTCATGGGTAGATATCGACACCACGTAATGGATGTTTATACATAGTCGCCCACCTAGCCTTATTTAAATTATGAATATTCGTGTACTAGTCCTCCAAAACAGCCGTACTGCAAATCTGACAACGACTAAGAAATGCGATCTAAATACCCTGTACCTTCACGCGAAGTACACCAAATGGATGCGGGATAACCAGCGCCACACAACAGTTGGTGCTGGAGTAATACGGACGATTTATATAATTCCATAAGAATTGGGATAAATTTTTGAATAGTTTTGGTTCTATTTAATGGCGAAATCCCATATGGTACTCTTCGTCGTTGAAATCCTGACAACCTCGAAAAGTGTCATGCCTGATCACATTGGCATGTCCAGTGCAAGAAATTCAAAGCCCGTACTGTCATTACCGAGAGACGTGAACAGCAAAGTAAATATCGAGCCCTTAAAGCCACCCGGATCGCACTTCATGAAATCCATCAACTGCCAGGTTGCGAGTTGGGAGGTATTCGACCAATGTAACTCAACCTCCAGACCAGCCAGCGCAAGCGGATTTTCAAAATCCTTATCGATAAACCCCACCAAGAAATTTTTGGGAGGAAATTTATCTGGAGCGCCCACCTTTGCACCGCAAACTGGGCTTCGACAAGACCATCAGAGATACCCCGACAGTCACAATGTCGTCCATGATCACAGCCTCGCAATGGGTCCCCAGGGGCTTCGCCGCGCCCTTCCCCAAGAAGTACACACTCGACGAGGCCGAGTTTGAGCGGATAGCGGAGCTCGCAAAGCTTCAGCTCGACGACGCCCAAGAGGATCTGGAGGAGGCGCAGGAGAGCGCTGCCAAAGATGGTGCCAAGGAGAAGCAGGAGGATGCAGATATGAAGGATGATGACGACAAGCCTGCTGAGAAGACAAAGTATGTAGCTCAAGAAACGGCTGGCGATACCGCAGACTAACAGAGGCGTTCAGGATTGACATTAACGACGACGACTTGAAGGAGTATGACCTGGAACACTATGACGACGATGACGACGAAGAGGCGCCCGGCCAAGGCGAGGGCATGAGCATGTTTGGCAACATCAAGTCGCTTGCCTACTACGAGTCGAATAAGGAGGATCCTTACATCACAATCGACGCCGACAAGTTGGACGAGGACGAGGATCGGGAAGACCTCCAGATCCTGGCTACGGACAACCTGATTATTTCGGCCAAGGTGGAAGATGAGATGGCTCACCTCGAGGTTTATGTCTACGAGGATGCCGCCGACAACCTCTACGTGCACCACGACATCATGCTCCCCGCTATCCCATTGTGCGTCGAGTGGTTTGACATGCCTGTTAACAAGCCCGACGTGGAGAAGGATGCGACAGGTAACTTTGTGGCGGTCGGTACCATGGACCCGGATATTGAGATCTGGGATCTCGATACCATCGATTGCATGTACCCCAACGCCATCCTTGGCCAGGGGGCCAACCCCGAGGAGGAGAAGAAGCTCAAGAAGAAGAAGAAGAAGTCCAAGAAGGCCAATGATGAGTTCCACGTCGACGCGGTCCTCTCACTGGCCGCAAACCGACAGCACCGCAACCTCCTGGCCTCTGCCTCGGCTGACAAGACGGTCAAGCTGTGGGATCTCAACACGACAAAGTGCGCCAAGTCGTACACCTACCACACTGACAAGGTGTGCTCTCTGGCGTGGCACGCGAAAGAGGCGACCGTTTTGCTGAGCGGTAGCTACGATCGCACCGTGGTGGCAGCCGACATGCGTGCGCCGGACGCGAAGGCACCCCGATGGGGAGTCGAGAGCGACGTCGAGAACGTGCGGTGGGATCCCCACGACCCCAACTTCTTCTTCGTCTCGACCGAGAACGGTGTCATCCACTACCACGACATCCGAAATGCGCCGTCCAACCCGACGGCCACCAAGGCGGTCTGGACGCTACAGGCCCACGATGAGTCGGTGTCGTCGTTCGACATCAACCCCGTGGTCCCCGGGTACATGGCCACCGGCTCGACCGACAAGACGGTCAAGTTGTGGAACATCCAGCCGACGGGGCCGTCGGTCGTGGTCTCGCGCAACCTCGACGTCGGAAAGGTCTTTTCCACCACGTTCGCTCCCGATCCGGAGGTTGCGTTCCGTCTCGCCGTCGCCGGCAGCAAGGGCACAATGCACGTGTGGGATACCAGCACCAACGCGTCGGTGCGCAAGGCCTTTGCTCAGCGTGTGCCGGAGCAGAGCGGCAAGTCTGAGGACCGCCTAGTTGGTGTGAACAAGGACGATGACAGCTCAAGTGACGATGAGGGGGATGAAAAGGATGATGATGATTCGATGGATGAGGATTAATCGAGAATCCGGCCATGCCGAAGAGGTGAATCAGGAAGAAAAGAAACCGATATCCCCGATCTGGATTGAAATCATGTCTCACTCGACCCTTATGGCGACCCTAGTGAGCAATGTCTCTGGCCCATCGAAGTCATGTCTTGCTCAATTGGGGGCTCCCATAAACAACGAGCTTGGAGGAAACACACCGGCGTACAAGGACTGTTTCACGGCGGGAGGACTGGATGAATACAACATGGACTAGATAGATTAGGCAAACGGGAACGGAAAAGCAACATCCTCAAACATCACAGCCCGTTTTGGGTCAACGGGGCGAAGCGCATAGCATAGGATTTGCCCCTGCAGGACAAGGCTGAATCAAGTGAACCTATGCAGGCAGACAAGACTGAGCTAAGAAACCGTGCTAAACTGTTCCGTGCCGTGATTGAGCAATTGATCATGATGCTCTCGCGGATGGGTCGACTCATTGAAGATCGGACCCGATTGCGTCGGAGGCGCACAAAATAGGCCGGTGGCACTTGGCGCAACGCATCGTACGCTCACAGACACTTGTACTATCAAAAGTAGGTCGTGTGTAATTTGCCTTGCAAATGAGTCCTTGTGCGCTGCATCACAAGATCATGAGAGTGAGAGAGCTTGTGCCAAGGTCTGGTACCTGCATGGCATGGTCGTGCTGGGATGACGGTGGTGCAGGTGCATGATGGATGGGTTCCAAGACACTGAATTTGGCGGTTGAAGCTGTGACCCTTCTTGACGTTCGTTAATCGACGGCGGAGGATCGTCCAAGCCAAAAATACCACGAGCTGGATGAGCAGGGGCCTCCTCCGGCTCATGGTCTCTTGTCTCCTCTCATATTAAGGCATCCTTGCCTAAAGGAGACGGATGCGAAGCAGGGGTTTGGGAGGAACTGAACTGTAATGTGACCTTGTGTTGTTCATCGAGTAGCGCGTAGGCGTTGGCGTCAAGGTCTAATGAGTGATGAGTGATGATGAACTGGTCTATCACGCTCTTTAGTCGTGCGTGTTCTTGCATCTCGTCACGTCCGGATCGCTTCCCAGGTCTCCAGCTGTCGCCTAGCCGGGGCCGCTTGCGCAGGCACAAGGGGACGTGTCCAGGGGCCTGAAACAGGAGGGACGGTAAGGGCGCTCGAGGCGTCGAGACAAGGACCCAATCAGCGAGGGACGGCTGTTTCTCGAGCGGGATCAGCCATGACCCCGATGGCAGCGAACCTGGGCCTTTGAGCGAGTGTGGAGAGAACGTGGACGAGCAGCTGGAGAAAGGGCCAACCACGGCCTGGAGAGGCCCTGTGCCGTCGCGGCCCTGAGGGACGCCTCAATCTCTCCCCGACGAGGCCATGTCACAGTTCGTCTTGCTTCAGTGGTCTTGCTTCTTGGGGCGCGAGTTCCTTAATGGACCCAGGTTCCTGAATATGAACGGGGTATCCTAGATGATCGGGGCGCGGCGTGGCTTGGTGGCGGGAGACGCGCCCGCGCACATACTCCGTAGCACAGCCCAGACGGTTCATCCCATCCGGAGACGATGGGATGGCATGCTCAAATCTCTAGCCAGTGATTGAGTTGCGGGCTTGATCAGGCCAGAAGCCAGTTAGTGGGGTTGCTGGAAGCAGAAATCAGGACGCGGTGGAAAGACAGAACCGGAGCTGGAGCGAAGGGTTGTTTGTGCGCTGGCCAGCTAGAGCAAGGACAACACATCACCGCCCGTCCGCGTCAACCTACAGTGCAGTGCATCTTGCGTCCGGTGAGCCAAGCTGTCAAAGAGAGTTGGGCGTCGACTGCAGTTGAGTGCTTGCAGGTTGCATCCATCCCTTGTGAATTTGGGCCAACGGATGTGACTCGGTAGATGGACTCTTGTTCCTTCTTTCTGGCCCGCTCCAACGTTGGCGACTGGTTGGATTGGCGTAGCGCGCGGGTCGGTGCAAGCCAGTGAGTGGTGGGATGGGATTTGTGTGCAAGAGTTGGTGCGTGATGCTGGAGGGTTGTATTGAACGGTGAATGGGAGAGTAGGGTTCCTGGTGGGGGAGACAACGTCCCCAACGTCTAAAAAACGTGACTGTCTGTTGTTGATGGAGGGGAGGGGATGGAGGGTTGAACAAAAGGCCGCAGCTAATCTGCACAGCACAACCCAGCACAAAGCCAGCCTAGGGAGAACGGACCGGACCCAAAATGGCGAGAGGGGGAGGGGACAAAGCAAAGCCCAACGAGGGAGGCAAAAAGAAGAAAATTGGAAAGAAGGACGAAAAAGACGCGGTGGGACCATGATGGGCCGCATGGTGCATGTTCTTGTGCTTCCTTTCCGTCTTTGAGTCTGCAAGTTGAAGCGCGTCTACCACAGGCAATAGATTACTTAGTAGATACACACACAAACACACACACACACATGCATTGTTTTGTAACGATCTACAGCTGACGCATTGCCGAGGATGGCACAAAGAAACAAAGAGATACAGTACCGTTGCACTGAATAATCCAGTCGGGCCACCAATCTTGCCATTCACAGCTGGGAACAGACATCAGCTGGTTTTCTGTTGGCGCCGGCCGCGGGCTTTTTCTCCCTCTTCCTCGCCCTAGGAAGAGGAAGAGGAGCCGGCGGAAAGCCACTTCAGTGGAGAAAAGACCAGGGGAGGTGTACGAGAGATAACATGCCATTGGATAGAAGCCTGCATCTGTTCCACTCGCTTTGGGAAAACCCACGTTGGCGCGGTGCCAGGATGTGTTGCTTTCTCGGAGCCTTAGCCAGGGGCGCCGGCATGGGTGGGAAGCCCTTCGGCCAACGAGGGCAGCGCATCCAATGCGGGCAGGGGACAGGGGACAGGGACAAGGGCCCCTTGTTTAAAAGCCTACAAGGGGTGGCCTGGCCGTTGCAAGTTGGGAGAGAGAGAGAGTCAAGCCTTGAGTCGACTGAGCACGCACTGAGCAGTTACCCTCCGTCGACACTGAAAAAGGAAATGGTGCAAAGGATCCATATCTTTTGTTTCGTCCCCCCGTCCCCGCGCCCACACTCGATCCTCTCTTTTTCTCCCTTCCATCCTCCAAACGCATCGCCTCTCCTTGCTGCGTCGAAAGGCCTTGTTTGTTGTATCTTCGATTCTTCCCCTTTGAAAGCGTCCGCCGATTCACGATCGCCGCTCCCTCCGGTCGTGTCTGCCTCTCAGTGCGCTTGATTTTATATCATTCTCTCATTATCACACACCCAATTGGGACGACTGCTTCGCCCACCTTTTTTCAGTCCTCGGTATATTGCCCCGTCGCAGGATCGATCGAACCTCCCGGATACCGACCGATACACCACCGTTTCGACGTTGAACGTTCATTTACAACCAGTGCAAACTGTTATCACTGCCAAGACAGTGTCAAAGCCAAACCACTCTCCCTTTTTCGGAAAACAACCCGCAACAAGACGGTCGCAATCCTGCTCTAGAAGTTGGAACTCCTACGCTCAAGGACTGGACTCCTTGTCTCACTACATATCCAACAAAACCAAACCAAATACACCCTCGCACGACACATTCGCAAACCTCAACTCAACTGGCACCTGCTGGCAAAGATTTACTGCAAAATATTGTAGCGTGTCTCTGCTGTCTTGAGTCAGTGCAACGACGCTCGAGCATCCCTCCATCACGAGACGCCTCGAAACTAGTTAATTCACCATTGGATTGGATGCAACTCGCCTCACCGACAACTCTTCCAAGTTGCATATAGTCCGCCAAACCGCCAAATTTCGCAACAGACAACTCAAGGAATAACTGTCGAAATTTTTCAAAATGTCGCTTTCTCGCGCCTTCACCACCCGCAAGAACAAGCTCAGCGGGCATCATGATCTTGCCGACATGATGGGCAAGTCGCCTCAGCGCAGCAACTCGGCCCGCGACCGACACCACCTCCCAATTCTGCGCCACAAGATCTCAGGTCCCATCCAGCTCATTCACACCACCAACATGCTCTCGTACAACGCCCCCGACATCCCGCAAGCCCTCCGTAGCAAGTCTTCCCTCCGATCTGAAGACTCCGAGGCGCCCTCGACTGCCGAATCGACACCGCCGACAAGCCCCGATGTCTCACCCGTGGAGGATTGCCCTGGCCCCGAGCCGAACCACCTGTCAACCTACTTCATGGTCTCAGACAAGCCTGTTGTGGCCCTGCCCAAGATCGCTGAAGCTCCCGCTATTCCTAAGCGATCGCCCTCTCACACCAAGCAGAACTCGTACGAGGCGATCGCCCGCCAACGATCCGTCTCGCGCATGTCCAAGGATTCCGAGCATTCCGTGTCGACCAAGGCCAGCTTCAGCTTCTCACGATCATCCTCCACCTCAACCCGGGCATCATCAGCCTCATACGTCTCTGCAGGCCAGACCCAGAAGCCTGCAGCAAAGCCCGCTCCCCTACCAGTGGCCGCCCCCGCACCTCCGCCCTCCTTCCAGCAGCGAACTCCCCTCAAGGACTCACACCCGTTCGGTCAAGAGCTAGCACAGGTGACTGAGCTCGCTGAGGAGTACAGCGCCAAGACATCAAACAACAAGGACGACGAAGAGGATCTGAAGTACATCAAGTCCAATGGCCTTCACAAATTCGCCGCCGAAGACTACCTGGGCGATGTTCAAAGTCTCCTGTCAAGCTTCTTCCCAGAGGTGTCACACGCCAAGCCAACAACACCGCTATGGATCTAGACAACCCTATGATTCACCACCGGCATGCCGGTTTCTCGATTCGGCTGTACATATTTGATAGACATCTTACGACCACGAAGTGGGTGCGGGGCGCAACAACAAAAAAGTCCAAGACAGGACGACGGTGGATGGATGAGCCAAGGTACATAACTCGGGCGCTGTATACAGCGACATTTACTCTCTCCCTTGAAAAATTTCCTTTTCTCTTTTTTTTATGTCTGGTCTACCTTTGATGTGTTGGGCTTTTTGGAGGAAAGGAAAGGAAGGGAAGGGAAGGACTTGGGAACGATGGATGGAATACCATTGATTGTGACCGACGCCTGGCTAGGCAATATTCCCTGGCTGGAGTCGGCGATGGGCGTTGAAACGGGAATGGGAATACCTTTTTTCTTTTTTTGATCGATCGACTTTGTTCATGATGTGTATCTTATGATGTGGATACAGTACCGCTCTCTATCACTCTCTCACGCCATACACGGCAGCATTTCATTTCACTTGACTTCTTTCACTTTACTTTCTTTCCCGAATTTGTGCAGGATTGCTCATGATCCATTCCCATCCATTGATTACTTTGCCAACCTGCATGCATTTGTGCCATGAAACACCTTGAAACGGCCTATCAGTCAGGAGATGTTATGCGGTGCAATCTGCAAATAGATCCATCGTCCGCCCCTAAACCCACCCTTGTCAATCCCGCAAGGAACACTGCAGGATCGGAAACACGTCTCGTTTACTAGAAACCGGCACTCAAATTACACTAATATGCAGGCTGTGCTATTAAGCGGTTTCAATGAGTCGTCATCATCGCCGTTGGCGAAAAAAAAAGGGTCATGGAACTGGAATTTTACTTGTGGATTTTTTTTCGTTAGCCATGGCGTTTGAATTCTTCGAAAAAAGAAGACGCCTCCTTTTTTTGCGTTTAGACTTTTTTTTTTCGTCTTTATGGAAAATTCGAAACGAGTTTATTTGGGACTAGGGGCTTGAACAGAGGAATGAGTCCCGACAACCCGGGGCGGTGCTGCTGGGGAATGATGATGTTCTCGAAGGAGACGAGAAGGAGGCGCAATTGCAGCCAAGAGCCTGATCATGGTTTACGGGATAAACCGCTCTTTTGAATAGAGGCGAATGTAATTCAATGGCGTAGAATATTGAACTCAACATCACCTTCAATTCCTGGTGCAATTCGCAAACTTGGCCATCTTAAACGTAGGGCTGGAACACGGCCCATTTCCCTCCTCCAAACCACCTCGACAAGCCAGCTTGCAGCTCCCACGATGAAGTCAAGCCGCCTCAGCCAAGCAGCCATAGTGGCCGCCCTCCGCGGCCAGACCCTCAGAATACCGGACCTCAGAGCCCTATTCCGTTCATGGCCGCGTGCCCATCTCAACCGCCACCACGCGCACATTACGCCCATTGTTGATAACGCCATCGACCACATGGTAGTGACGTACCCGCATATCGCCAGCCGGAAACGGGACGGTATCGCCAACCTAGCGGCCTTGTGGTACCCTCAGGCTCGCAGACCGCAGCTCGAGACTCTGGCGCTGTACACGGCTTGGCTGGTGTGCTGGGACGATGCAGTGGATGCTAACGAGGGGGGCTTGGCTGCTGACTTTGCTCGGGCTGAACGCTGGAGAAGTCAGACGCTGAAGATGGTTCGGAGGGCTTTGGACGTTGACGAGACGAACACACCTGTTGGAGAGTTAACATTTGAAGACGATCCCATCAACCGTGTATTCCAAGAGTTTGGGTCACGCTTCTGCGAGACAGCGCCAATCGATCAGCGTCGCCGCTTGCACTACGAGATCCGGACCTATATCACTGCATGCGCCACAGAACAAAAGCTTCGCTTGGAACACCGTATACCCGATTTCAATTCCTACATGGACCTGCGGCTGGCCACAGTCGGCGGTACAATGCTCTGCAGCCTCGTCCCATATGCCACAGAGGAATCACTGCCGGCAGCCCTGACCTCGGCACCCGAGATAGGCCGGATGTGGCTACAGGTGTGCATCCTCCTCAGCCTCTTGAACGATATGTTGTCCCTCAAGAAGGAGTTGCGAACCGACTGTGCCATCAATGCTGTTTCGGCGCTCATAGAGCCGGGGGTAAGCCTGGATGAGGTTGTGGCACAGCTGGAGCAGAGGATGAGGATGGCAGTGAAGGAGTTTGATGAGGCAGCAGAAAGACTGCTTCAAATGGCAGGACCTGATGATGACTTGAGAGGCCTGGTCAGGAGATATATTGATGGGTGTCGGACAACTGTCACGGGCACATTGGAGTTTACGTATGTGTTCCTCACCGAATCCTGAAGCAGATCAGCTAACAATCTCTAGGTTGACGTCCCCCAGATACAAGATTGCCAAACTTGTCCAACAAGATGGGTCATTAGAGATTATTCTTTGAGTACGCCATAATCCCATTGTCCATATACAAACAAAATTCAGGAAACGCTGCCTCCTCCATTAACAACTCCGGATGTTCTATGCAAATCGCCGTAATCTTCCCCACAGCCTTCTATATACTGAATCCCCACATCATTATGTTTTATTCAAAGTCTGACACGCCTCTCGGTAGCCAACATCTCATTGTCTCAGGTTCTGTGACGACACAGATTTTACGAGCTCTGTGATGGTGACAATCTTGTACCCCTGTCTCTTAAGCTCGGGAAGAACGATGCGCAACATTGGCAGTGTCCACGACCTTCTATCATGGCAGATGATGATAGCACCTGGATGAGCCATGCTCAAGATATGTTTGGCGTTCGTATCTGGGTAAGGAATCTGGGGGTCGTGTGGGTAAACACTCCCCAGCGTTATGCGAAAGCCTTGGTTTCCCAGCACATCACGCATCCGCCAGTTGAACAGCCCCGAGCCTGGACGGAAGTAATTGTTGTCGAGGATCTTTCCATTGGCCGCGTACGCCTCTGTTAACATCGCCTTGACTTGGTGAACCTCCTTCAACAGCTGCTCATTGCTGAGCGACCTCGAAGGCTCATCGTGCATGGCATGGTTGCCCAGCTCGTGACCGTTCTTGACTAGCTTGACCAGTTTATCCTTGCGACCTTCGACCTGGGACCCTATGACAAAGAAGGTGGCATGTGCATCGTTCTCCTGCAGAACCTGCATAATCTCGTCCGTGTGTGCGGAGGGCGCATCGTCGATAGATAGGGCGATGATCTTTTGGTCTGTCGTCTCCTCGAAGAGAACATCAGGGTACTTCCTGCGCAGCCAGCCGATGAGGAAGCGCGGAGGCTTGTAGATGCAGTATGCGGAGTAGAAGGGGAAGACCAGGAGGCCTACGAGGACGACGAGGGCGATGAGAGTCGCCATGCGGTTACGCCTGACCCTTCGCCGGAGCTTGGTGGGCAGGCGGAAGAGGGAGAGTCGGACCATTGGGACATCTACCAAGATTTGCGGCAGCCGGAGGACCCACACACGTGAATGTGTAGTCCGAGCATGCTCCTCCCTGAGGCGTTTGGTATAGGGAGGGAGAGAGGCTGTAGTTGTTGGAGATGCAAGTTGAGCCTCGAGTCGTGGTGTAGTGGAGGGGAAGATCGAAAAAGAGGTGAGTGAAAAGGGATGCGCCATGTTGGCTGCGGATGTGTCAGGTAAGTGGAGCCGCAATGCACGTCGCTTGTACCTGCTTGCGCTTATGCACCGCGTCTGTCCTGACCAGTAAGGCAATGAGATGTGGCGGGGGCCTCCCTCCCCCTGGGTCTGTGCGGTCAAGCGCGAAAAAGTGGCTTCCCTGTGGGACCAAAAATACATGGCACATTTGGATTCATTTTCCGCTGTCATGTTTCGTTTGCTCACTGGGCACCTGAGGAAGATCTTTGAAAATCGTTCTAGCATAAAAACATCTGTTTTATTAATTTGATAATATAATTCTTAGCAAAATCTTATACTCGAAGAAACAATACTGTTTATTTAATTACTTTTTAAGTGTTTATCTGATCATACTTTTATCAACGTTTCCAGAAAACAATGTTTCCATGCTCAGGAGGGCTCCGAATCAGGCCCGTGCACGCACCGGGCTGAGACGCGCAGTGCCCAGTGGCACAGGGAGGCGCCACTAAACCCACCTGCCACCCCTGCCAGATTGGCGAGTAATTGAGGCGCGACGGCCCAAAAATGGCACAAACCAAACCCCGGCTAGCTCGGCTCCTCGAGTGCGAGGTGCGATCGGCAGGTGGGGCATCCGCGCTTAAGCCACACCTTGCAAGGCAGATTATTGGGACGTTAGGCGATCGTGTGTGTGTGCTGGTGAATTTTGGCTTCGATCTGCCGCGCGCCGTGGCTGGTGTTTGGTGCTCGGGATGGGCTGGGCTAATGTTGGTTCCCGTCAGGGGGCGCTTGTTTGGGAATCATTTTGCGCGAGGTGGAGTTACCTACCTCTTGCATGTGGGCATCGAGATCTGGAGACAACATGGATGGATGGCAGGTTTTGGGATGTCACTGAGCGTGATTGTTTACCTAGGACATAGTTCATAGAGTCAGAAGATGTTTTGCCTCTGAAACTCTATGGGCATTCATAATTATCAGCTTATGGTGAAACAGAGAATGTCTTGCATCGGATGGATAAGATGTTGTCATGCTTAGTAGCACGATCTGATTCCAAAGCCTCTACTTTCGCAAACATGTCCGATTTACTCAAGTTTAATCCTCGTGGGGAGCTTACCCTCCGAGAAAGCCGGCGTGTTGTCAAAAATTTTCATCCCATCTGCATCGTGACGGTGATCTGCATGTTTGAATCGATGGGCTCCCTCAGACTAGGCTTGGGATGGAATAATGGAATAGAGGCCAAGCTTTTGCTCAAGCGATGCTCGATTAAGACGATGGCAGGCGATAATTAATCTCCTATTGGTCTGCCCTATGATACAAGCGGTTCATACGCAGATGCTGCGGACCATCTCTTGACGTCTCAGACGTTTGTTAGGTTCTGATGGGCGGCCTGCGGGGAATGACCCTTCATCGGACCCTTGCCCTGTCTCCTCTCGCAACCAAAAAAGACATGCTTCTATGCCTATTCTGGAAACAAAGCTGACAGGCGCCTCGGCATGGTGCCGGGGTCGATCCCAGTCGCTACATTGCAGAGCATAGCACGGCCACACTTTCCTTGCCAGGCCCCGGCTTCTGATTGGACGCGTTCAAAGGCCTCCCGGAATCCCCGCAGGGAATAGTAGCTCCCAGCCACAGGCGCTGATGGGGCGCGAGCTTGGACTGGGAGATGGATACTCTCGCTAGACATGCCAGGGACAGACAAACAGCATGCAGTCATGGACTTGATAAATATGACGATCCCAGGCGTGGTGTTGAAGATGCATCATCATTCGTGTCATCGTGTGTTTACATCTACACATTGTTTCGTATATCATCTGCGACAACTCACTACCAGCAACTTCCAGATCATCACAGCAATCAACCCACGAACTCTCGTCTACATCATCCAATCAGATAACGCATTCCTTGACGGCAGTCATGGATCGCCGACAAGACTACAATAACTACCACCACTCTTCGGAGAGCTCCCGGCAATGGAGCGACGAGGCCGTCCGAGGCAGCTGGGATTCAAGCTTCCAGCGGGCGTCTGCAGTATCATCACCACCAGACCAGACCTCGTCTAGGAGAAGGATAAGCCCAAATTCGTACGATAGACGGCAAAATATGGTCAACCAGTGGCTCGGCCAGCAGCAATATCAGCAGCACCCTCAGGAGCCCACCACGGCCATGGACGCCGCTTCAGACTTTACAACTCCCACAACTTCTCCTGCCATAAGCGACTCTGCGACCTTTACATCTCACTATCAGATGCATACTACAACAAACGACTACCTGGCTCCACCTTCAAGAAACTCGGTACCTTATCGACCTTACGACAACGGTGCTCCCTCTTCATCTCGAGACCCGGCACCCCGGACTATGGATTACCGCACCGTCGACTATCGCCAGACCGACTACCAGCAGTCTGAAGACCAAGACCTTCGCGGCATTGGGGCATTTGCAAGCACAGATAGCTCTCGGTATGTTTGAAACATGGGATATCACAAGTCAGCACTAACACGAACTCCAGACGGAAAGTCAAGTACAAGCCTCTAAGCAGCTGGCATGGCCTCTGGCTCCCTCCTCCCGAGTGATCGTCACATACCCACTTAAAGATTCACTCTTGACGTTACGTCACTTCACTTCAAAGCACCAATCTATCAACAACCAAAAAAAAAAAAAAAAAACACATAGATACACGGGTATGGCGCATTTCTTCTGTCAAGACTTTACGACTTTTTTTCCTTTTTTTCTCTTCTTCTCTTCTTCTTCTCTCTACTTTTTCTTCTTCTTCTCTTCTCTTGCTACCCACTTTTCACTTTGGGGGCCGTGGTGGACTTGGGGGGTTATGGATGATGACCATGGGTTTCGGCGTTCATTTTTGGCGAAAAGCTGCTTCACACTCGCTTGGAAGACCAGTGTCTTGAGTGTTTTCTTTCTGGTCTGGCTTTCATTGGTATAGATTTCTTGGGTCATTTTTCTTTCTCTCTTCTCATCTTGTTACGAGTTCTCAGTTCTCGAGAACTCTTGACCCTTTTTCTACATTCGCTTCATTCTCCGGCCACTCGTTCTGTCGGCTTCCATCATAGATTAGAGGGGGATCTTTGTCATTGGTCTTTTTTCTCTTTTTTCCTTTTGTTATTCAAAGATCAATTCTTTCTCCATCCGTGTCTGGCTGATGTCTCATTTCATTTCTAACGTCTCTGAACCACTCTAGTAACCTGCTCCATCCATACTTTGCTTCCTCTACTGGCCTCCCCTTTCCTTCTTTAAGGCTTCCAGACCTTGGAGAAGATCCTGCTTCAGGTCCTCCAGACCCTCAACACCGATGCTAACCCGCAACAGTCGCTTGTCAACGTTGAGATCTGTCATGGCTCGCCACTCGATCAAACTCTCGACACCGCCCAGGCTGGTAGCGTGATGGAATAGCCTCAGCTTGTTGGGGAGTCGCTTGGCAACCTCGCCATCGCTCAAGTATAGCGAAAAGACGGGACCATAGCCGTTGGGCATCTGCTCTCGTAGCCAGCTGCCTTCAACAGCCGCCTCAGGCTGAAGACTCGCGTGCTGGATGCGCTCTACGAGGGCGCCCACTGCGGATGAAGTATCCTTCTTCTGCTCAGCGAGCCAGGCGACCAGTGCGGTTGCCGTCTCGCTCTGGCGGAGGACTCGCAGCTCGAGAGTACGCAAGGAGCGAATACCCAACCAACCCTCCAGGCTACCCATGACAGAACCGAGAAGAAGACGATCGTCGATGAGAGCCTTGGCCCAGTCCTTGTGTTTGGGGTTGACTGAAAGGGTACCGCACAACAGATCGGAGTGACCGCCAAAGTACTTTGTGCCGCTGTGCATCACTACATCAACATCATACTTGAAGGGGTCCTGCAGGGGCGGCGGCGCAAAGGTCGCGTCGACAGTGAGATAGGCGCCAGCCTTCTTGGCCTTTTCAGCATAGGCAGCAAGGTTGCGAGCCTCACCAGTTGGGTTGAGAGGTGTCTCGACGTGGATGACATCGCCGGGCTGGAGGTCCTCGACGGGACAGTCCAGAGGCAGCTGCTGAAGACCTGTGAGACGGTTGAGGATGCGAATGACACCATGGCAACCGTGGTAGCCGTCGCCAATAGCGATGCGCTTCGGGTTGAGGTGCACGAGCATGGCGTGGAAGGCCGAGAGGCCCGAAGAGTAAGTAACGGTGGGAGCACCGAGCAGCGAGGTGAGGACGGCCTCGAGACGGGTCGTGTTGGGGCCGGTGGCCCTGGAGTAGACGTGAGAGTCTAGGGGAGCATTGGGCTGCGCGAGTCAGCATTGGCCATTCGACCCCATGATTGTTGTTGTGGTCTTTGGTTTGAGTTGACTCATCAACCAAGTAAACCAGCGAGATCAACGGATCAACAAGGTGAAAGCACTCACGTCGATGTTATCCCAAGACTTGAGCTGCTCTGGGTCATCACTATAGCGAAAAGTGGTGCTGACGTGCATCGCCGGCGCAACAGCCCTGTGAGCCTGAATTCCGTCGTCGGCGTGGACGGCGCGGGAGGAGAGCGACAGTCCGGCGACGGAGCTCTCGAGCCGGGCCCGGGCGTCGGTGGTGCCGTCCGGAGCGGGGACCGAGTCCGTGCCGTTGGCAGTCTTTTCAGGAGCCATCTTTTCCTTTCCTTGCTTCCTTTTTACTTTCTTCTTTTTCGTTTTTGAGACAACTGTCTCTCTTCTTCTGCAAAGTTCAAGTGAACAAGCAGGTGATGCAGCCGATTGATGGCCGACGCGAGTGAGTGGGTGTGGAGGTGAGGGGCAACCTTTATGGTGTAAAAGAGGAAGAAGAGGCTGTACTTGACTTGACAAGATACGCCGTCTCAAATGACTTGAACCAACGAGGAAAAGAGGTTGATTTTAAAGGTTTAAAAAGAGAGGAGAAAAAAGAAGCCTTCCTTTGTTCCCGACAATTCGTGACGATGACTCGCAAATTCGACATTGGTCAACCGCGCGCCCTCCGAGGAGCATGAGCGGGGCTCTTATCCAACGATTACAGCACGCCATTACCAGTGGATGAGTCTGCCTGCCATCAGCTGGATGGGAGGGTGGGTAATGGGCTCTATCTTTCCGTTATCGGCCGCGGTTGGTAGCCGCGGTTTGAATCGGATCTGCTCTTGTTTTGCGACAAGATTGATGCGAGATGCTGTCAGGTACGGGAATGAGGCTGTCAGCTGCGGTTGTGTTTGATTGGCGAAACTAAAAGACTTTAGTCAAGGTCTGCTGATATCGTATATACAGACAGGTCAATGACTCTGATTATACTTCATACATCACAGAAACGCATAGCTTCGGATGCTTTGTAGAGCATAAATCTTGTCATTACCATTAAGTAGCTCATATTTTCCTCCTTCTCTTTGGGACATAGCCCTTGCCACATAGGTACCATTCATCTCGGGCAGTTCATAATGCCGCAACAGTCGCAAAGCCCCTTCCAGTCAAACAGAGCGAGAGTCCTCGCGTTTCTAACCGAGTTGCACCCAATGGATCCGTAACGAATGCGTTTCTAGCCTTAGCCTGACCCTGACCCGGTTACCGTGAACGCCGGGGTAAAGAAAACGAAAACTCCAGGTATCTCTAATACATTCATACAAGGGCGAAACTTTGGTCGTGCTTCTCATTGCATCTCCTGGCCTTCGGACGAGACTGTCACCTTGGGCGGTCCGTTTGCGTTGTCCATGGAGCCGAGTTCTGAACCCTGGCCGCTCTGAGCTCTCTTGCGGCCATGCATGAGGAAACGGGAAACGGCGGGTTGGGTCGAGGCGTCCTTTTCGCGGGACTCGGAGAATTTGGAAAAGAAGCTGCGCTTTTGGGGCTGAGCCTGAGATTGCTTGTGGTCATCTAGACCAACATCTTCGAAGCGTTCCTCGGCGGTGGGCGGTTGCTGGAAAGATCGCTCGACTGCGGATCTGGGGAGACGAGGAAGGCGGGCAGAATCGAGGCTCTGGCGCGGGGGAAAGTCTGCGTTGGGCACTGGTGATCGCGCGGAAATGTCCTAATGTCATCGTGTCAGTCGTACGTTGGGGTTGGGTCGAATGCCAAGCGGCAACGGTCGCGCAATGGACCGAGGGTTAATTGGGGGCGACCGTGCCCAAAGCAAGGAACAGGGAAGGGAGGAGAGCACGTACAAATGATCTGCGGTAGGAATCGAAAGACTCTCGGGAAATGGAGAAGTGCTCAATATCGCCGAAGCTGCTGCGGGTGTCTGTTGAGTTGCGGGTTGAAAGGTACTTGCGCGGCCACTGGCCCTTGTCCTCGGTCGGGGATGGCTATGTGCGGTCAGCTTAGTTGGTGAGAAAAAAGCGAGTGAAATATTAACTTACAGGAAGATAGACGCCACTGTCATTGACGACTATTGTGCGAGACTTGAATTAGCTAACTTGGTCTTGTGACTGAATGCCGGGTTGCGCCGCCTGTCTCAGTCTCCCCCTCTCTGCGGTGAGGGGCATGATGGATGATCGGGCAGCGGACAGTCAAGACATACCACTCATCTTGTACTCGCCAGTATCTTGGTTCTTGGTAGTTCGGATGCTGAGGACCGATGTGGCCTTGGAACCGACAGTGTCGACCTTTTCAAAGCCGGGGGCGGTATCAGGGCGCTGGTTCTCATCCTGGACGACGATGCTGCCAGGGCGGCGGGCGAAGGGGTTACGGATAGGCATGGTTGGTGGATGGATAGATGGGGAAGATGATCTCTGCTGGAAAGAGATGCTTGCTTTTTTTGCTCGCTTTTGATGTATACAAAAGGTTGAGTTTGGAGGAGGATAAAAGCTTAAAAAAAGGGAGTTGGAGGCGGGACAAGAATAAGAATACGCCGATTCCGAGTGGGAAGGAAACGACGAACAAGACGAAGGATGAACGGGGGGCAGGAACAGGAACAGGAACAAGAAGAATTAAGGCAAGGGAGAGAGAGCACGGGAGGGTCGGGGCACGTTTAATTGATTCGAGTTGAC
This sequence comes from Fusarium euwallaceae, assembly GCA_002168265.2. Taxonomy (NCBI): domain Eukaryota; kingdom Fungi; phylum Ascomycota; class Sordariomycetes; order Hypocreales; family Nectriaceae; genus Fusarium; species Fusarium euwallaceae. The sequence goes on from NHTE02000041.1 coordinate 3,015,025, forward strand.
CTGGGACCGGGGACGGGGACGGGGAGCACGGACAAGAAGAAAACCGCCCCGAGAGGGATCAGATGTGGCACTTGTCTCTGCTGAGGGTGTGAAACGATGCAGAATAGCCTGGCTTCATCGAGTCAAGAGGCAGAATGGACCGATTGCGCATGTAGGGAGGAAATACGCCCAACAAATCAGGAGACGGCGGCAACAAGAGCGGCAGTATAGCACAGGTGCTGGTTGTGCCAAACAGAGTAAAAAAGCTTCGACAAGCATTTGCACAGCCATGGCCCAGAAAAACGCATGTCAGCCGAGCATCAGCAAGCATCCATCGTGGGCCAGCATCTCGCCAGCGAAGCAGCAGCACAGCAGATCAAACTGCAACACTAGGGCCAGGTCCCAGGTCCAGGTTCAGGGACTACTTGATTTACCCCCAAACCTGCCAAGCTTGGAAACTCTACGCAGTTCTCTGTCTGGTCAAGCCTCGGGGCGGCCGTCCATCGACGGCATCTGATCGACACCGATGCCCCGACTGTGCCCTCCATTCTTTCGTCACCCACCCCTCAATTAATCCGGCGCCGCATCCGTGCCGTATTGGGTTATCATCAACGTTTGGGTCCGAATATCCTTGGCATAACTTGGTCGATGACGACTTGTTAGAGGGCAAGATGGGGTTAGATCAACATTTGGGAGGTGGTCTGTCTAATCACCTTGGAAGGACAAGAAATGTTCCATCGAAAGAAGAAAAGTCCGGTCCATCCGAGCTGGTGGATCGATCCATTCCCCCATCCTCCATCCGTCCATCGAACTCGCCTCACAGGGTCCGACCCGCAGCAGCCCCCCGATCCGTTCTTGCATCGGGGCTTGTTTGCTCAGAGGAGCAACGTCGGCCGATGTGAATTTCCGGTCACTGACAGGACTCATCAGATGCACGGCGTCGGCTTTGATTGCTGTTCGCTTCTTACTGTTGTGGCTTTGCGACTGTAGCTCTGTACATATGCCAATACCCGAAACATGTTTCAATGTGGACGTTGGCCCGTGTTCAAGATGAAGCGAACTATGGCCATGGTCTGAGTTCTAGTATAATACTACTTACTCTAATTCAAATAGTTATCTTTACTGGCTCGAGTGTTGAAAATAGTTAGCTCGGCACATAGAGTGTATGCACCTATGTATCCATTGATACTACCTAAGTAGTCCAGGCAGTCAACAGAAACATTGACTACGCAAGACCAATCAATCAGTCTAATACCCAAACGCATACATAGGTACTCCCTGTCTCAGAAACGTCCTGTTTCCAACTAAATAAGCAAACTTGCTAGTTCCCGCACTCCCTGTCCTGGTCCTCAAACCGATCCAACGGTTCCATTGGATCCAATATCAGATCCCTCCTCATATGCAGGTTTGCGCCTTCGTCTCGTATTCAACATGTACACCCCCAACAGCCAAGCGAGGTTCCTCTGTTTATATTCATCATCAACCGCATAGGGACTCTGTTTGGTCAGCCACAAACCGGTTCAACCAGTCCATGAACATGTCCGTCCGCCATGATCCATGGGTCGTAGCTTTGCAGTGACACTGCGCGGGGAAAGAACGGGAGGACCGTCCTGCCAATTCAAGCCTACCTGCCTCATCTCTCCCGCGGTTCCTTCCTTCCCTGGATCAAGGCGATCGAGATACCACGTGCCCATCCCTAAACGACGCTCCGTCTACCCTAGGAGCTCATCTCCTCGTTACCTTAGGTCTCCCTCGTCCTTCTATCAGGCACCTTGTTGTCCTTCACCGTCGCTTTTTTGAACCTGATTGTCGCCATTTTGGAACCACCACCACTCGATGTCTTGAAAACAATATTCAATCTTTCTTTCCTTCACGTTCTTTTTCAACGGTCCTTCTCTTACTGCATCATCATGAGTGTCTTCTTTGTCGACTGGGAGCTTTGGCAAGAAATGACCTTTGCAAGTAACATGCCGCCGCCTCTTTGTTGGCAAACCACCCAAAGAACTGTCGCTAACCGTCGACTTCTTCCTCAGGTCCTCGGCTGCTGTATCGTTCTTGTCTTTGCCATCGGTCTTATCAAGCTTTGGTGGACGAACCGCGCTATGCGCCGCCTAGAAATCATCGACGAGGAGAAGCGCGCTCGTGTTTCTCTCATGTCGCACTGCGGCATCGAAAACCTGCGACCTCCCGAGATCCCCTTTGGCATTCGTGCTATTCAGAACGGCGTACAGGTGGAAGGTATCTGGATCTCGCGCCCTGATACCCCCGAATCCAGGAATAAGACCCCGGGGGCCACGCTCGTCGGCCATCGAGTAGAGATGTCAAAGGGGAAGGGTAGGATGATTGAACTTGGCAAGACATGTTCGAATCCGAGCATCGAATCTCAGAGTATCCCGACTCATCGACCCCAACAAGACGACACTATTTCACCCGTCGAGCCCTTCAACTACCACACACATCTGGGTCAGGCTGAACCAGTTCAATCCATGTCAACGCCACCCCATCAGCATCTCTGCTCAGGACGCCAAAGAAACTGGCGAAGGAGCGACACTTCGACCTCGACGAGCCTCCGCGATCCTTTTGGCACTCCCGCGCAAACACCAACGACTTGGTCCTTGAGTCAAGTATCCGCTGTCGGCTCAGAGCTGGATTACTCAGTGTCCGAATTGGCACTCAGTGTCACGGAGCAGGCGAGCCTTCGGCATGGCGTAACCAGAGCGACGCGGGGAAGAGTCGCCCTCCCCACGGGATTCAGGCTGGATGTAGCAGAACGCGCACAAGATGTTACACATTACCAGATCGACAGGCTTCACCAGCAGGTCGAACATCGGCCTGCCCTTAACAAGGCAAACCCAGGCCGGACAAGGTTACAAAAAGCTGAGAGGTCAGAGAAACGGCTGCTTTCCCGATCATCAACAAGTTAGCAAATCTATGCTTGGTTCTTCGTGATGTGTCCCCTCACTTGGCATTGTAGAACTGACAATGTTTCAAAACGTGAGGTCTCTTTTTTCCTCACTTGATCTCCAACAAGGATCGTCGTCCGCTGCAAATCCGTCGGGCCGTTTCAGGCTCCGGATCTGATGACACAGTCGGAGACTAGATTTAAGTGCCATTGCACCATTCAGGCCGTCCCTTGGCGAGGGGTCCGCATCGCGGGGAAGCGAACGACCTGCTCAGGGTATAAAAGGCGACGACGACCCCGTTCAACGTCGTTTCTCTTTTTCTTTCCTTCTTCACTCTTCTCTGAAGTACTGACTCCTTTACAGACAAGCAGAAGAGTAACCAATAAAAAGCTAGAACTGAAATTGCGTGATTTGTAGACAGAAATCTCCACACAAAATGACTTCCCAAGTTGTTAATGATGTTGCTACCAAGGGCTTCAACGATGCGCAGTCTTATGACACGCATCGGCCCTCTTACCCTCCTGAGTCTGTCAGTAGTCTCCTCGGGCACCTGGGGCTCGAGGGTAAGCCTGGTAGCAAGATCCTTGACCTTGCGGCCGGTACCGGCAAGTTCACTGAGCTGCTGGCCGCGAGACCCGAGGGGTACGAGATTGTGGCCGTAGAGCCTCTTGACTCTATGCGGGACAACCTGGCGGCAAAGAAGCTCCCCAATGTGGACGTCCGAGGCGGGACAGCGGCTGAGATGAAGGATGTGGAGGATGCGTGGGCAGATGGGTGTATCGTGGCTCAGGTAAGCTATGTCGTTGGCAGTTTCCTACTTGAGGGTTAGCCAGAGTTGAACTAATACCTTCATAGGCATTTCACTGGTAAGATAACAGCAACGTATATCCAGGCGGTGGCTCTAAACAAGTCCCAGGTTCGCAAAGGAAGAATCTCTCAAAGAGATTCACCGAGTCCTCAAGCCCGGCGCCAAGCTCGGTCTGATCTGGAATGCCGAAGACTGTAAGATACATCTTGCTCCCGAGTTAGTTCCCAAGACTGACAGATAACCTCAAGACAACCGCCCAGAGAGCTGGCCCCCTTCCACTCAGTGGGAGCACGAGCTGAGCGAGCTCAACTTTAACGAAAAGGCCGACAATGAGCCCCGCTTCCGGCACTTGCTCTGGAAGCAGGTATGGGAGCGCCAGGCTCAAGCAGACTCCCCGTTCTTCAAGACGCCCATTGAGACGCAAAAGATCAAGTGGTCGGTGTGGCTGACTCCGGAGGCTCTCTGGGACCGGGTGAACACGCTTAGCTGGAATGCGATCCGTGAGGGGGAGGAGAGGCGGGTTTTCAGAGAGAAATTTGACAAGATCGTCAAGGAAGGTGATGGAACTTTCAATGAGAAGGGTGAGGTTGAGGTTCATGGGTGCACGTTCTTTGCATGGACCACACGTCTGGAGGGTTCTTGAAGAGGAACAGGAACAACGTTTTTTTGGGGGGGTGAAGATCAATCAGGTTTTCATTATGCATTAAGCGTTCATGAGTCTGCCGAAATGTACATGACTATAGGTCTGGTCAGTTTGGTGGTCTAGATGAAAGCGAGAGAATGAAAAACTCACCGTTGTTTCCTCTAACAAAGGCGTCACCGTACTCTCTACGCTTCTGTCCGTTGACAAACTCGGTGGTCTTTTCCAAAGCAATGTTCATGTATCCATCCACCGACTGGAGCTCGCCTGTTCTCTACTCGTCAGCTATGTGCCCTAGTTATGTTGCGGGCGTCGATGTGATGCAGGCAGACTCACCCTTGTAGACGACGCCCGAGTTGAGCTTGACAGTGACGGGATTACCGATGATGTCACTCAGGAAGCTGGAAGGGTCCTTGCCCTCGCCCTGCGAAATGTTGCCGTTCTCCATGGTGTTGAGTGAGAGGTTGGAGATGATGGATGTTTGGGGGGGGTTGATATTGGTGGAGTTTGGTTTTGGGAGGAACCACAGGGCAGGCTCAGAATTGATGCCTCGTCGTGCTGTTAAGGTTGTCGAAGAGTGCGCCTCCTTCTCGCACTGTGGCGCACACTCTCTGCCGTGAGGTCCCCTAACGCCCCGTTACAGAGGGCCTCCCTGGAGGGGTATTTCAGCGGGCCCCCGCCGCTCGCTCGCTATTTCTCTGGGCCAACCTCACAAAACGATTTCTCTTTGATGGGACCTACGCCACTTCAAGGCGCGTTAAGTGCTACTATCCGTGTTTGCGCGACCACACAAAGAAACAGACAAATTACCTGAGTCCCCCCTTCGATAACGTTGCCTGATGCACTATAAGAAGAGAGCTCGGGGTCTATTTTTTGCTACCTATTATCAACCAACCTACTAAACTAACACAACACTCAACTCAACCGTCATGGCGGACAAAGGCGCGGCGTCGCCGCCGATAGTCAAGAAGAAGCTACCTTTCAAACCAACCGCGCTGCGTCGCCTCGCTGCGCCAAAACCCACGCCGACGCCTACGCAGCATGATGAGAAGGAGGAGGATGTCAAGGATAGCGACGATGATGGGTTGGCCCTGTTCCGGCGCTCAAAGGAGATGGCGCCCATCGTCGCCGCAGATCGCGAGAGGCGCCTCAAGAGACATCAGAAGCACCAGATGGACGTCGAGCGTCGCACTAGAGAAGCTGCGCGAGAGAAACGTCCGAGGGAGGAGTCGGAAGAGGTTGTGAATCAGGACGAACCTGTTGCCAGTGACGAGATTGTTCCCGAAGTTGCTGGTTCTCAGTCTTCGCCTGCCCGACCCAGGAGCAGCCATGTTGCTGAACAACCACCTGCGACTCAGGATACAACTGATCGCGCAAGGTTAGAGATGCTATCTACAATATCGCGCGCTTTCAACTGACAGCCTCGCAGTGAACTTGTAACCCCTCCACCCTCGAAGCGATCAAGGCTCAGCTCCAGCTCTTCCTCCAAGAAACCAATACCCGCCCTGGAACTCGACGACGACTGCGACGACGAACCATTCCCAGACGCTTCGCCAACTCCCTTTCAGAGGAAACCGAGCACCCCGAGCCGAGCGCCAAGGATGGCTCGACCCCCGCCGCCGCCTACCAATGTCATCTCGATAGATTCCGACTCTGATTCGGACGTTGTGTCTCTCAAGCCCTCCTCCGTACCAGCGTCCCGTCGCAGTACCAGCATCGTGGAACTCGTGGACCGCACCTCTTCAAGACAATCACCAAGGGAACCGTCGCCGCCACCCGAGGATGACGAATTCGCAGAGTACGTCCGCAAGGCCAAGGAGCGGCGCGACAGGGATCAAGCACTTCTCCAGACGAGCCTAGACGGCAAGCCAAAGAAGGAATACGTCGACATCCTCATAACGAGCCAGGTCCCGGGCACCAGGCCGCTCAAGCTAAAGTACCTGTTTGACAAGCCTTTCCGCCTCACCCGCGAGACTTGGTCAAGCTACCAGAACAAGTCGGGCTTGTCCATCCCCGTCGACGATGTGATCTTGACGTGGCGCAAGAAGAAGATTTACAACACTTCGACTCTGCTCAGTCTGGGTATTAGACCCCAGGGCGACGGGCGTGTTATCGCAGAGGGTCAGGGGTCAGAAGGCTTCGAGGATAACCGTTCCCTCGTGCATGTAGAGGCGTGGACACCTGAGCTGTTTCAGGAAATGGAGCGCAACGAGGAGCTTCGCCGGAGACGAGAAGCTGGGGATATCTCGGAGGAGGAGGATGATCAAGAGGAGGAGCCGACTGAGGACGTCAAACTCAAGGTGATGCTCAAGTCGCGGGACCTCGAGGATCTGGGATTGACGATACGGCCCGAGACGACAGTTGAGACGCTCATCACCTGCTTCCGCGCCCAGCGCAAGGTCGATCCAAACAAGCAGATCGGTCTATGGTGGGACGGCGACCGCCTTGAGGAGCACGTCACAATGGAGGAGGCAGAAATTGAGGACATGGACACGCTCGAGGTGTACATCCAGTGAGTGATTTGGGAGGATATGGGATACCCATGATGTTTGCATTCAAGTGGTCAGGAAGGCACTAGCAGGTGGATTTGGAGGAACTGGATTATCGCGAGACAAGGACGACATCTTTGGCTTCGAAGGGGGACATGGCGCTGAAGGATGGATACCTACCTACACATGATGATGATGATACCCAGGAATACGATTTCTAGTCGTTAGTTGCGAACAAATACTCTTAGCGAGTCTCACTTGGTATGGAAGCTTTGATTATTGCTCATTGAGGTTCATTCATGTTATGAATTGTATGATACAGTTATTATGTATTTGGCTTAAAAATGATAACCCCTGTCTGCCGAGTCTTGCTCATGGCATGGACAGATTCCCCCCAACGCCTCTATTCCCTTCCAAGGCCAAACCGGGTGTGGTTTTTCCATGGCCTTGATCATAACAAAAACAAAATAACCAGCCGCGTGACGAATGATGTATCTCCTAGTAATACATAAGATGCGCCGCCTCCCGAGTTTGCTCGCTCCAAGCCGCCGCCGTGGCAGTGATGCGTGCTTCAAAAAAATCTGCAACCAACCGACCGACCGACCAACCCTCCCCATACGCCGCCAATGCCAAAAGAATCCACGTTACATGACGTGAGCCATATTGTAAGGGCCCTATTCTATTGTTCAAAGAACAAAAAAAAAGACATTGCTCCATTCCTTTTTTTTCTTTTCCATAAAAACCAGGGGGTGAAAAATTAATCAATAAGTCTGCGCAGACTCGCAGGAACCGACTTGGGAGAGATCGTATCAGGCTCCCGTCTCGACTGCGCCATAGTGGGTGATGAAGGAGGACCACAGCTGGAATCGTCTGCCCCCTCGCTCGACTCGTGCTTGTACAAAAAGTTTTCTTGGGATACCCTGCGCGCGGGGCGTAGAGGGGGGAGGGTGGTGGCATCGGACACTTCCTTGACCGGGACATCCCGTTTCGACGGTCCGTTCGGTCCAGTTTTTGTCGTCTTTGCCTGACCTGCGACATTTTTGACCGCCTTGAAGCTCTGCATGGCTGATTTCTTGGGTGGATCGGATGGGAGGGGTCGCCTACCCGGCTTGCGACCGCGAGGCTTGGTGACCTTGTTCGGCTTGTCGTTTGTTGATGTTTTGCCGCCGAATGAAATTTTGCTCTGCTTGGTCTTTGTAGGCTTCTTGGCCGCTGAGATCTTGGGGCTCGCGTTGGGTGTCGGAATTCCTTGCACCTGCTCAACCTGCTTCGGCTTGCCTGAAAGTTCTTCTGTCTCGATTTCGGGACTAACAGGAATGTTGACTGCGAATGTCGTCTTGCTACGACGTTCCTGGCTTTCGCGGTGTTCTTCCTGAGAGACCTCGTAGTCATCTCCAACAGGACAATCCCAGGGGGGAAGGGCGGCTAGCCGAGCAACGTTGTCGCACTTAGACCGTACCACAATGTCCCAGCAGTTCTTCAAATCAACACCCTTCGGTTCGCTATCCAGATTAATCCAAGCAGTGATGCCATCTCGACGACCCCGGGCGACTTGGCACAATTCCTTGACAAGCCTGCGAGTTCCGGGAATCTTCAATGTTGTGCCAACGACCAATACAGCGTCAGGTCGTGCCTTGAGGTCGGCGCGAGAAACGTTTCCGATAGCCTCCTCATCCGGGTTAAACTCATTGTAGAGCACAAATCGCGGTCGTAGTCTGCCGATTCCGTGGCTTCGCTTTCCAGCATGGGCAGTTCGCACCTGGTCATCAACCACACAGGCGCCGCAAAGTGGGGCTTCTGCACCATCGAAAACCTCGCCATTGAAGGGCTGAAGTTGGCCACACTTGGTGCAGACCATCTTTTCGAGGCTGCCGTGCAGCTGGATCGTAGCCGGCCATGGTCCTTTGGGATTGAGAGGAATATTTGTAGCCAGAGGTTTCATCGAAGTGTCAATACAGTCAATGTTTTGCGAATAAAGGCGCAGCAGACGTCCTTCCTGAGCCAATGACGCTAGTAGGTGGTGAAAGGGGGTGGGTTTCGCGCTCTGCGTCATCTGGGCCATTTCCCGGACCATCTTGTGAAAAGACCGCGTGGTCGCATCATGCTTGTATACTGACGCATCGAAAAGGTGCTTGCCGGATCCTGCGAGTTTATGCTGGCTTTTGGCGGTAGCGAACAATCCCGTGGCGGAACGGAAGTCGGGAATCCCAGCAGAAACAGATATACCAGCACCAGCAATGACGACAATCTTCTTCTTTTTGCGCAGCGCAGTAACCAGCCTCTCCATTTGCCGACTGTCCTCAGGCGTAAACTCCTCGTCGGGCTTCATCAGGTCCAGGTACTCGGTGGTGCGCTCTTTCGGGGGCGAAATTCGTCGCTTCTTGGCGGGCGGAGGACCATCGGCGGAGTCATCGATGGCTTTGCTGACGATCTCGTGGTCCAAGATGGGCTCCCCTAGCTTGACGGGGGACTGAATGCCTGAGACGGTGGTGGACGTCGGTGAAGGGTAGCGCTTAGCCGGGTCGACGGGCATATCGGGCGAGGAGGGCAGGGATGGCGTTTTTGAGAGGTTTGAGAGCGGCGACGAGAGTGTCGACTGCTCCGAGTCGGAAAGTGCTGTTAACGGGCTTGAGGTGCTCATGACGAGCCGAGATGCTCCTTGTGAGAATTGGTGTAGAAGTGAAGAAAACGAGGAGCGTGGGCCAAGGCCGAGGTTTAAAGGAGAAGGCGCGAAGGAGGTGCGTGCTTGCTCCAACTCTACCTCATGGCGCAGAGAAAGGGAAAAGTCGCAAGAGGGTCGTGGGTTAAGTGCCTTTGTGTGTGCGGGTTGAACTGGAGCTGAACAAGTCGAGTATCTGGGGGGGTGGGAGAGTGAGAGAGAGAACCGAGGAATAAAGAAAATGGAAACAATAGGAGCGAGTGTTGTTTCAAAAAGTTGAGAGAGAAGAGAGGGAGAAGAGGCAAATCTCGGGGGGGGAAGTAAAGGTAATGAATGACTGAGAGAAGGCGAGTAAACGGAGGCGGCTCCAGATCGGCAGAGCGGGTTCGGGGGGGAGTAGCTTGTAGCAGTGTCTGCAGGGCCTTGACCAGTCGAACGGAAACAACAAGCAAGGTACGCTACGTAGGGAAAACAGCCCGGGGGCCCTGGGGGAGCGAAAGAGAGTAGGTAAAAAGAGTGTGTTGATTAGCGTTTTCGCTACCCACCAGCCACAGCGCCCAAAGAGCGCAGGATCGCGGCAAAGGACTTTCAGGTTTCTCTGTTGGTGGTGGTGGGGAATCTTAAAGTTGGGCCGTAGGTCGCCCCTGGGAAAAAAGGAACCGGCGGGTTTTAGGTGGGCCGACTCTTTGGGTCGGTCCGGGGGGGTGTGCGTGCCAGGTTGTGTGTGAATGTGGCTGAAGAACCGGTTCTGGTTGGTTTGTTGATGTTTACGTCGTTGGGTGTGTGGCCTTGTTGTGTGGTCAGGAAGAGAGGACCAGCCAACAAGTCAGATTCGGCGGTGCTCGTCAATGCCACAGTTGTGCTGACTGTAAGTAGGTAGGCAGATTTGAGCTGAGCCGCCATGTATTCAGATACATACATACACACGCTAGCGCTTGATGTCGAGGTTGACAAGTCTGGGACATGACGCAGGCACACGACCTGCATCAAGATTAGGGATGAAAGAATCCAGATGACGAAAAAAAAACTGTCTATTACCGATTTGCGCCATCTTTGTGCGTCAACAATTAATCCCGCAGTGCTCACTGAGTTAAACCGGCGTGAATTCGTCCAAATACATACTCACTTCATGCAACATGAAGACACCGCCGAGTCTAGCAAACGCCCATCCCGTCCCTCCCTACCGAGAGACTGGCATGGCAATGATTCACATCTCCTGCATGCATCGTGGCTGGTACTTATGTCTGACACAATCCCCGCTAATTGGCTCGTCTCGTCTTCCATCATCCCCCCCATCTTCCATGCCCACAAAGCCCAGTCATTATCCTTTGACACGTCACCCAAGCCTTCCACACACCAACGAGCAGCCAGGTTCAGTCGAGGAAATTCCTTTGTTCTTTATTTACTATTATGTAGATGTAAAATCTTTCGTCGTTTAATATGGATGCATCTAACCGGCGTCTTTATCTCATGTTGCAGTTGCTTGTACTCCCTTCTTCAAGTTCTTTTGGTTCCAGAACAATGTGGTTGTCCCACATCACGTGCCTAATCACCAGAGCAAGCTGCATTAGTTCCTGGGCAAATAACTCACTTGCTTGATCTCCTCAACCTCATTTCGGAAGTTGTGCTTTTCCCCTTTAATCCAAACGAGAGGCATATTCACGCATGGGTACTTAGCGAGAAACGGACTGCCTGAAAAAGATGTACTGCACTGCACATCCGTTACCAGAGTTAGCCCACCGTCGAAACTCTACACCCTCAGTAACCAGAGCAACCTGAAGCACCTTTGAGTCTATCTAGAAGTTAATGGAATCTCGTCAACTCCTCGAGTGTGTATCTACTAATCAACACATTAATATCAACTCAAGCAACGACAAAGAAACTGCCTCTACCCACGAGACAAACAGTCTTGATGAACTATGTAAACAACCAACCCAGGACAAACCAACATGACAAGCCCATACACTAGTGGCCCACACCGACTCCGTGACAGCATGAAACCATCCTGTCAACAATAACCCATGCCCACAAACACACCGTCTCTCGCCCGCAATTCTCGGCAAGCATCGACCGTCGTGATCCGGTCAAATGTCTTGGTTGCCAGAGAGACGCGCCACACTTTGGCATCATCGTCCGGGGTCTAAACTTCCCTTGGGACCCACAGTCCCCACCGTGAATCTCTTGCAGGCCCCACACGAGATCTAGCGCGATAGGCGCGCGTCCCTCGCGCCAACTTCGCGCCATCAAAAGTGTCAAACCAGGGGGAGAGTTACAAGATGTTACAAGATCATTTATCTTCTTCAAAGTATCTTCGTCAGAGTAGTGCGTTATTCCAGTCGTACACGTAATTATAGGGTATGCCAAAAAGGTCTGTATAATACATTGATTCAAACACAGCTCCGTCTACTTTCATCCCGTCTACTCGGCAACCCGAGAAACATTCCCCTTTTTTACTGCGACGGGGTTGCAGTCTGATCTTGTCCAGCAGACATGTCAATCACCTTGCGCTCGCGCTTCTCCTTGGAGTGATTGAGGTATTCGATGCCTAAGATACCCGCGAACATGCCAACAATATGCGACGCAATGTCAACCTTGAACTTAGCCGTCTTACCAAAGGCCGCAAGCTGAGGCACGAATAGGAGAGCCAGGAACACGATTCCGTGCACACCGTTTTCCGGAAGACCAAAGAACCTGAAACCATCATCACGATGCTCCCAGAAGTATGCTGAGCACAGGCCCAGAGTGGCACCCGAGGCGCCCAGTGACGTGATGCTCAACCAACCGCGAAGCGCATATGTCACCAAGCTACCAAGGAAGCCAACGGCACCACAACCGACGTAAAGGGCCAGGAAATTGGCACGGCCGACTTCGTCATGGACGAGACTGCCGATGAGCCAAAGGGGTACCATGTTGATGAACAGATGGCTGAGCTTCTGATGAGAGAAAGGTGAGGTGAACATGGTCACGGGCTTGACGGTTGCCACGACAAAGATCATGTACTTGTTGAACATGGACCAGAGAGGAGGGAACCTCCAGCCGGCCCATACAAGCACATTGATCGCAATGATGGCGCCCAGTGTCGCATGGGCCGTCGAGATGTCAGGGAACACACGGTATCTAGCATCAGGCTCCTCATAGACTGCGGCGACGGCAGCAAGGAAACCAATGACGAGAGCAACGATGGTGGCAGAGGGCAGGATGCGCTCCCAGGCCTTGAGCTCTGGGGGAGCCTCCAGGTCGGATTGAGCCTTTCGGTGGTACTCGGCGATGCGGGGGTTCGAGATCTGGCGCTCCTTCTGCTCGCCAACCTTGGCGAGAGGACCAGAAGCCACTTCTCCCCTAGCTTCAGCAGCCTTGCGCTCCTCCTCCTCAGCAGCCTCCTGCGCCTTGCGCTTGGCGACATTTCGCGCTCGTATCTCGTCAAACTTGCTATGGCCGTAGACAGGGTCAGGTGTATATGACGAAGCGGGAGCCTTTGTCTCTTCCTTCTTGGCGGCTTCCTTTGCAAGCTTCTCGTTCTCTGCGGCCTCCATCTCTTGTTCCAACTGCGCAAGCTCGTCCTCAGCCCGCAGACCCGCATTGATCACCTCATTCACGGGAACCGATTCTCGTAGGTATTTCAGCGCCTTTTCGATTTGATCCTTGGTAAACGATGCCGTGTGGATAGCAAAGGCCGGGTCGTCGAGGGTGCCAGCGACCCGACGGCCATGGAGAATGCGAAGTAGATGGTTGGCCCTCTTAGAATTGATGCCCTTTCCAAAGACCCCGAGCACCTCTCCATCCTTGAGATCTATATTCCTAAACGGTAGGCCGACCTGGTCTCTGTAGTCCTTGGGTAGGTCCTCATATTTCCGGATCGTTCTATCGGAGAAGAGCGTTCGTCGAGTCTCGTAGGAGGGGTATTGTGTCACAAAAGCCGCATTGTGACTCCTAGCATCCGAAGAAGAGAGGCACAGACCCTGTCGACTCCGAGACGCACATCCAGAAATCCATCGTGTAGGCGCAAACGGCTGTGGTGCTGAAGACGAAACCTTGGAGGCCAAGCCGCGGAGGGCGGACCTCAGCAGGACTCGGGAGGAATTGGAGCAGACAAAGAGACTCATTGTGAAGAAAATTGATGCGCAGAATGCGCTCACGGGAGCCGATGGCTCAGGAAAAGAGGGAGGCCAGAAGAGCCAGACGCGGGGTGAGGAGCAATGATGGTATGATGGGGGGGCATTTAGTGCATGAATTAATTTTGGGATCCCATGAGGCCGAGGATTTTCGAACAATTCGACGGACGAACCGGCAGGGATCGTCCGGGACGGAGGGGAGGGGTACGTACCGACACACGGAAGCCTGGGAAACCCCCACCATGATTAAGCTGCCCCGCGGTTCTCTTTTGCATCTTGAACTTGGAGCTTCCAATATCTAAGCTTCCACCCAACATCTAAGCTTGTTGATTCCTCTCGAGACATAACGACCATCTCACCTGCGGCACACACACAGTCGCCATCATGTCAACCTCCGCCGATACACGCCCCATCGCTCCCGAGCGCTTCGCCGCCGCCCTCAAGGACCTCTCCGTTGGGATGCTCCACCTCAAGGTCCTCGAGATTCGCAACTCGATCGCACACCTAGAATACTCCAACGACCAGCTCAAGCCCTTTGCCGAGGGTACATCCACCGCACTCTCCGACTCGTCGACCCCTGCCGCCGCCGCCTCGGAACCCGACCAGGACTGCATAGACGCCATCAAGGAGAACGAGGTTGTCATCGACCGTATGGCAGAGCGCATCGCCCTCATCCGTGCAGAGGTTGAGGAGCGCGGGATGAGCTGGACAGAGTTCCAGAGCCGTGATGAGGTGGCTTCACGAGGGGAGGGCGACGACGGCCAAAAGGCCAGTGTCGAGGTCAACGGAGATACACAGCCCAGCGAAACCGCTGCCGCAACCTCAGCACCCGCTGAGAGCCGTCATGAGGCGTGGAGCGACGGCACATTTCAAACGGGCACGATTCGGAATGGCGAGATTCATATGGACCGAGAAGCCGGCCGGCCTGAGGGTGGGAGCTTGAGTGACGAGCAGCTACAAAGAGCACTGGAGGAACGAATGAGGAACTTAGAGACTGATGACGACGAGGGAGGCATGCATCTGTAAAGGACTGGACTAGGACTTGGAAAATGACGAAAAACACCATGTGAACGGCGTTCAGGAGATGAGGAGCATCATGGCGGTAAATACCCAAAAAGGAAGCCGACATTTACAAAAACGATAATAGTATCGTAATCAAGGGTTTGCATGTATCACGGTCACAGCGAAGACAGGCCAGGACACTTTGAGGTTTGAATCCAATTTTGTTATTTTTTTCATCATCTCAGCTATAAAAAAAAAACTGCTGAATGCCCTCGGTACTATCAGACGCGAGGAGTCAAGTTGATTGATGATTGCGCCGTTGGCGATTAAAACCATGTATCGCCTCCCTTTTTTTGCAAGAAAATAAAATAAACCAAGGCCTATACCAACGCCTGTTTGCTATGCAACCCAATCCCACTCCAGACCATTCCCATAGAAAAAATGCTTATAGACAAAAAAAAAAAAAAAAAAAAGAGGGAAGAAACAATATCAACAGTGGCCTAATCCAAAAGGGAAAACGTGCAGAGAAAAACCAGAGGGGGTGAGGAAGAAAGGAGACGTAGTGAGTAATGTGAGACATTGTGTCTGAGGAGGAGGGAATGCCAGGGATTATTGCCCAGCAGGGAGAGACGGTGTTGAAGAAAGTCGTGTGGGGGGTTGCCATGGCTTTGGAACCATGGCTTGGAGGGTTGATTCAGTTCCACGCAGACTACTACTCAAGTCTAGTCGCTGTCGTCGCCAACGGGAGATGCGGCTCCCGAGAGCCTCTTTGATCGAGTTGACCTCCGTCGCTTGGATCGCTTTGAGGCCAATCGACTATTGTTTGCCGACCTCGTGCTCATGATGGTCTCAAGCTTTGGCCGTTGAGCGGCGTGGCTAGCGGATGAGGGCGCGCGGCGTGTGCCCAAGCTCATGGCGCTTTGCGAAAAGGGAATCGGGGCGTCAGAGTCTGAATCGTCTGAAGAATCGAGTCCAGGTGGTGCGATGACGGGTCGTAGTCGTGACCGCCTCTTTGTGAATCCGTTATCCATCGAGTCGTCGGATGCGTCGAACGAGAGGCTTCGTGTGCGGTGGATGCTGAGAGACCGGTTCGTTCGAGTGAGGAAGAGGGATTCAATGAGTTCGGTTTCGGTGGGGTTGGTGTTCTCCCTCTTGAGCTTCTCCATAACAAGCTTCTCCTGAACAAGGCGGCCGAGCTGAACATCCTCGCCGATCAAAGTCCTGCCACTTGACTTGCTCCCTGAGCTACCTGCGCGGCTCACGGGAATCTTGCCCTCCATGATCTTGGCTGGGGGTGGTGGTTGCAACATCCATTGGTGGGCGTTCCGCGAAGGGATCTTGCTGCTGACGACGGGTGGGTGGTACTCGTTGATGGGAGGGTTCTTGGGGAAATAAAAGTCGTGGCGTTGCTGCTCCGTCACCTCCTTCTCGAGACCGAGTGTGGACTCGATCAACCTGCCAGCAGAGTCGCGCGCCTTGGAAATGGCATCCATCAACTTCTGGCCCGGCCATTGTCCCCATAGCTCCTCATCCTCGCGTTGGTAGCCTCGCCTCCGGTTCCAGTCGTCTGACAGCTCCTCGTCCTCTGCGATGACTGATGTGCTGGCGCCCACATTCGTCCGGCTTAATACGGGATTCGTCTGGTCGGATATACTGGCAACGCTGCTGTCGCCGCCGGAGCTGGTGAGACCGCGCTGACTCGAATTCTTGCTGGCCGATTTCTTGGGTAAGCTGGGTCCCATGCTAATCTCCTCTTGCCAGTAGGGGTTGGTGTTGAACGGTTGAGGATGCTGGTATGCTGTCGGTTGCTCGCCCTCAAGCTTTTGCCTTGCCTTTTCCTGGCGCTCCTTCTTGGCCTGCTCGCGGGCTTTTTGTCGATGCCGTACCTGGGCGCATGGTGTGCAGGCGAGGATGTAGAAGACGGCGGATTGGATTGCGACGGGGAGAGACATGGTCGTCGTCAGTCGTCGCCTTTATCGGGCGGCACCCGGCATAAATGAGTTGTTTGACTTGGGTCTTGTAATAATTGAAACGGCACGAAGTAAACGGGAAAAAGAAAAGTGCAATAAAAAGAGGCTGACAGTGTCGTCTTTACACCACAAGGCACACAAACATGAGAGAGAGATATGGAACGAGAAAGGGGCCCAGACCAGCAGAGCGCAGATTGATTGTCGAGGGCCTTGCTGGGGTGTGCGCAACTGTGGAAACCACCAAACTCAGGCAGGCAGGCAGGACAGACTGAGGGAACCCGGAGGAATACCGTAGGTAGGTAAAAAAGAGGCGGAAAACGGGGATTGATGAGTGTAAATGAAATGGTCTTGTTTCGGTGGACAAGGCGTGGCGCCTCTGCAAGTTCAAAGTGGGAGTTTGGGCCAACGCCAGCAGTGGCCAGAACGGTCCGTAATGGGGAAAACGAAGGATGGGCTGAAACCGAAAGGAGGAGTAAGAAGGAGTAGGGTTCAGTCCAGTCCAGTCCGTCAGGATTGAAATTGAATAAAGCTGCCCGTTTTTTTTCCCTTTCCTTCTTTTCTCAAACTTTCGGTCTTGGGTAATACCCCTTTCGTCCCTCGGTCCGGAATGCTGTATCACTGCGTAGGCCCGTCTCCTCGTGTGGGGAGATTGGAAGAGACCCAGCAGCAAATGCGTAGTGCAATAACTGATGAACGTGTCTCGTACCGTTCCTGGGAGGTAATAAAGGGGCGGCGACGTTTCACAGCCAGGTGCGGCGGGCACTAGCCGAGTGAGAGCTGGGAAAAACGGGACGGTGAGGGGCTTTTTCCAGTGGCACTGAGCACCGAACGGTCAAGGTAGAGCTGATGGGCTGGCTAGGCTGTGAGACGATTGATTTGTGTTGCGCAGTCGGTCGCAATTGATGGGCAATTATGGGAGATTTGATGGTCTTCGGTCGTCGTGTGTCGTCGGTGTCGGGATGCGGACAAGGGTCTGACCCGTCGTTATATACGTAGCTCCGTTCCCGAATGGAGCAGCAGAGGGGGAGCGGAGGAGGTGGTGGCGGTGATGAAATGGTGCCCGCTCTGCGATGCGATGCGCTGCTGCGGCGACGCGAATCACACAGACAGGCAAGGCAGTCAACCTCGTCAGTCAAGACAAATAGCGCAGGCTGGGCAAACAGAGGCGAGCTGGACCAGCTGGAGCTGCTGCTGTTGCGCTTCTGCAAGCAAACCTAGCTGCTGTGCGGTTGGAGTTGCAGGGCGCTACTGTAGCACTCGAGAGGTTGGCTTCGACAGGCCTCGACCTATCTGCGGGCTAATCCAACGATGCAATGCATTCAGGGCGAGGGGCCCGACCGTCCGTACCTGGGGAGACTGAGTTGCAATAGTCGACAGACAAACAAATGGGATGACAAGAAGACGACGCAGTCAATTCATTTATCTGCAATGACACGGTGGTATGTCAAACTCAATCGACTCAAGAAGACACGCAAGCCCCGACAAAGAGGATTGCCTTCCCACCGAAAGGGTAATGGCGAGGCGTATCATCAACTCTCATCTGCATGTCCATGACCCCATGGATCCTCCTTCCATCCTCTCTGACCGGGGGTGGAGGGGAGCCCCCGGGGGGGGAGCCCCCGGGGAGGGGGAGGGAAGCATGGACGGCAGGGACCTTCCAACAAGGGCGCCAGTCCACCAATAACCCAGGTACCTAGCGTCCGTCTAGCTACTGTAACCCCCCGCCGTCGTCTTTAGTCGCTGGGTGGGGTCGGGTGCCGCGGCTTGGCCTAGACCTTCTGAGACCTCTTGCAAATCCGTAGAGGGTCCCGTCAGGAAACACGCGTCATTAGGAGGGAGAGCACGTTGGAATAGGTCAAACAGTTGATGATGTTGCTAGGCTTGCAATAGACAATTATTTGTGTCTACAATCCTTGATTCCATATTCCATATTTAGATGCCTGGTCCTTCGCCTCCTTGGACCAGACTAATAGCTTACAGGCCCGAATCAGACCATCAACTCGATAATCGATGTCATTATCTATCACTGGACGTCTCATCCAAGTCTCAGCTTTTCAAAAGATGCAACACAACAAACAAAATTGTCATTGCGCACCCAACCTCAACGTTGCATTGAAAATCTATCGCACGCATGAACCTAGGGAGGGGGAAAAACCGGCCATGGATTCATACCCTTACAACAACCTCTCGTAAACAAACAACCCCTCGCCATGTGCTGTTGACAGAGCGGTAAGTTTTAATGTTTGTTAGCCGGTTGTTCCAAACCTCGGGGCGGGCTTGTCCTACACGAGGCACCAAACTCTGTGCCGCCGCCTCTTCCAGCCTCCATCCGCCCAGTGACGTCTTTGGCTCTTCACCGCGTATCTCAATTGTCTCGTTTGCCAAATAATTTTTGTCTATCCTCTCTCGCTTCGATCTAAAATCATTAAGATCAGATCTTTGTCTCCGTAATAGTAGTACAGCCCCCCCTCCTCCCCGGCTCTGCCGATCTCATACTTTTTTGCAGTACCGTTCATTCCGGTTTGCCTCTTGTCTTTCGTCACCCGCGATCCATCCCGCCCACCGGCGTCCCGCATCCCGTAATCCCCGGCTCGGCCTTCGGTGCCGTGTCTGCCCTACGCCCATTGGATACCAGCTCCGGCAACACACCAATCCACTCCCCTCTTTCGGTCCAACTCGTTTCCTCATCATCCGGCTTGGCGCGGCCAAAGTTGGCCCAGCCAACGTGTGTGCGGTGCGAGTGTCTGTCTCCCCAACCCATCCTTTTCCCTCTCCTCGTCTCCGTTGCATCGCCAGAGCATGGCATGCATACATGAGCCCGCATCACCTCATCCTATTCGCTCCACTATCACCAATGCAAGGGCCTCCTCTTTTCTTTTCGAGAGGCTCCAGCAGCACCGCTTCTTATTCATCATGAAAGTTAGTCTGCATCTGAGCTGTTTTTTCCCCCCTCCCGCCACTTTCGACTGTATGTAGTCTCATGCATGTGAGCCAGACGGTTAAGCCGGGGCGTCATGATGGAGTCCGAGCTATGGATCTTACCCATGAACTCTCCGTAGGCGTTAAAACCACAGCAACTTTTGACGAGACGAGACAACTGGCAAATCGGTATCGGCCTTCGCCAAGATCCAATCGTTTCCTCGCTTCTAGGGTTATTGCATGCCACCCCCAATTGACCTCCCTGGGTACCCATGATGAATCCATGACTCTCCCGTCGTCCATCTCATCATACCGCAACTTCCCTAACCCGCCCTGCACTTACCTATTACTGTGCAGTAACCGCCTCCCTCAGTTCGTGTAAGCCTCAAAAACCCCCTCCAAAAACGCCGTGGCTTCTGCACTCCTCACGCCACAGATGCCTATCCGACCTTGGCCTCCTCCAGCCATTGGTACCTACATAATCACAGTAATACGCCCCTTGCGAGCCCTTGCCCTTGCCCGTGCCCTGCCTTCAAGACGTGTACACCAACCTTGCCTTGACCGCCAGCTCCAGGTAAGGTGTTCAAATTCAATGGCCGAGGTAGGCAGTTGGTCTTTCGAGTCCTGTCCCAAGTCAAACCAAGCCAAGAGTATCCCCCCTCTCACTGCACACCACTCAGACAGCAACACAGGACATCATTTCAATACTTGATTCGCAGCAAATTATCTCATTTTGTTCTCTTCCTCTTGGCGATCATTGTCGCGTGCTTATGAGCTACCAATACATACATGCATGACCCAGCTTCCTCGTATCCATCATCCCTCTTTCAGCCTATATCTCGACCGTAGGCTTCCCTCGATCCCACGGCTGGCATGTGCCTCTCGCTTTTAGACCGTAGATGTGAACTGTGTCCGTGATGTATTCCATCGGATTCGTCATCTTCGACGTAGTGTCTCGCTTCGATAGAATAAATCTCGACCATGAAACCTGAACTCCCAACCACAAACGCTTGTGCTACCGCACCCGACCATGGTCCTGACAATGCCTGTCTTGGACATCGTCTCAGGATCCAATTTTTCGCAGGAAGGGGGAAAAAACTGAAGAAAAGAAAGTTGCCAACTAAAAAACAATGAAAGGGAAAGAGAAATAAACGTGTCCCGAAACACGTTGTGTACAGAATTGGGCGAGGATGCCGTTAGAGGGAAGGTGTCTGTCATCTTCAAACATCCCACTCCTCCTCCTCTTCCTCCTCATCGGCAACATCGTTCTTGTTGGTCAGAGCCGAGAACGATCCAAAGGACTGGGTGGGCTTGGAAGCCTTGTTGCCAATGGGCTGCTGGGGCTGAGCGGCGGGACGAGCGGAGGGCTCATCGCTCGATTCAACCGAAGGAGCCTTCTTGGAAGCCTTCTTGGACTTGGTCTTGACGGTGCTCCACTCGTCATCGTTGTCCTTGAGCATCTCAATCTGCTCCTCCTCCGAGGGGAGGGACTCAGTCCAGTTGTTACCAGCAGGCTTGGGGGCGTTGACGGCGTTGGCAGGGACCTCCTCATAGGTGTCGAGAGGCTGGTGGAAACCATTCGTCTGGGGAGCTTCGGGGGCCTTGGGGGCGCCCTCCTTCCAGACAGACTTGGCAGCCTGAGCAGCCATGAACTGAGAACCATCCTTAGCAGCACGGCCCTCCGCAACACGAGCAGTACGGCGCTGCTTCTCCTCAAGGACCTTGCGCTCCTTCTCAGCCTCCTCGCGGGCGGCCTTGGCGGCCTCAGCCTTCTTGCGGTTCTGGCGCTGCTTCTTGGTCTCAACAGGAGCGGCGGGCTTGGCAGCCTTCTTGTTCTTCTTCTTCTCCTCAGTATCGGTCAGGCGCAGAATGCTGGGGCGGGCCGGGGCGGCCTCGAGCATGTCGGAAACATCACCGGCAACAGCAACGGCGGGGGTGAGCTCGGGGGAGGTGACGGGAGACTGGTCGTCATCGGCGTCAGCGCCGGTGGTGGAAGACGGCGCCGATTCCTTGTCCTCGGTCGCACCAACCATCTTGTTGGCGCGGGACTGCTTGACAGACTTCTCTCGCTGCTTAGAGTCCGCCTTGGCCGCAAACTTGGTGCCCTCCTTGGCCTTGGCGAGTTGTCTGGCGAATTCGCGGTTATCGACTTCGTCATCCTTTTCCTTGGAATTGCTCTGCCGGGCGCTTGGTTCGGGTGCTTTGACCTCTTCCTTGGCCTTGGATGCCTTCTTGGAGGCTTCCTGGGCCTCCGAAGCAAAGGTTTCCATGCGCTGCTTCTTCTTGCTTGCCTCCTTGCGAGGCTCAGCCTGCTGGCTCTTGGCCGTTCTCACAGGAGCGGCCTTGGCCTGATTCTTCTGCGAGGAGTAGTGGTAGGCCATATAACCAACGCCAAAGATGGCGATATAGCCGGCAATTGTGTAGAGCATACTCATATCGTTAGACATTGTAAATTGTAGATGGGTAGAAATGTGATTGTTGGTAATTCGGGTTTGACTCGAGCTTCGGACGAGGGAGGGATCGAGTCGAGGTCGAGCTTGGGGTTCAGGGGATGAACGGGAAGGACGGGACGCAGGAGCGTAAGAGTGACAAGCGAATTGGTCAACGACCGAGAAGAAGAACCAAAGACTGATGCAAAGGTTGATGATTCAAGATTGGGGAGCAAAGACGAGAGCCTATGCGCAGGCGCGAATTGGAGTTGCACCTAGAGGTAGAGTGGCCGCTAAGCTGTCGCAATCATGAGGCCAGATTGTCTTCAACGGCAGATCGGATGCCCACGCAGAGGAAGCGTCGACGGCGTGGGAGATGACGGATGAAAAGGAAGAGAAAAGAGTCGACGATAAAGAAGAGGGAGAAAGGGGGAGGGTAGTCGGAAGTCGGTCGAGAGAACAAGTCAAGAGCTTGGCGCAAAACGAGAAGAAGACACCAGGTGGCTTGAAGTCAGCCAGCCAGTCGTTTCTGCGCAACCTGAGGCGAGGAAGGGTCGCGGGATTGACTGAAATGGCCCCGAGCTGCAGGGGATGTGACGGGCAGTTCTCTCTGAAGGTAGCGCAGCAGCGGGGGCTTCTTAGGGGCCCTCACAGTTGGGTGAGGTCGAGTGGGGACCGTCGCAGGGAGAGGTACCTCGACAGCCAAAGATGGGTGAAGTGGTACACGTGTCGGTTTGATTGAGGACAGGCGCAGGCAATTTCACTGCGAGGCTTTCGATAGTTGATGTTCAGATGAAGCTGAGTCGTGGGGCAAATGAGTGTTGGCGGATGGAAATAAGAGTGTAGAGTTTGGTGAGGAGAAGGTTATGATGATGATGAGAGGAGGACGAGGTAATTCCGTCTCCTGCCGTTGAGATCTCAACTGCTTTTTGAGCGACTAGACAGACTCGAGCAAAATGGACAGGTGGACTTTATTGACGATGGGACGGGACAAATACGAAGCCAGGGGCGCTCAGGGGACGGCTGGCCAGGGAGGAAGACCCCCGGAGAATGGAATTTTGGGGCATTTCCGGCACCCTGGCCATGGCGCTGAAGCACCTGCTCCAGTGGAGGATTCAGCGAGTCCTCCAGTAAACCCAAATGACAATGGGATGGTCACGTGTGCATGAGGTGGTCGACTTTGTGTTACTCAGCGAACAATACGCAAGCTTCTGCGGCACCCGATTGGATGCCCTCGTGAACTCACTCCTGGAGCCAAGACCACCAAAGTTGCACAGGTCTCACAAGCTCCGTGACGTCCTGGAACTGTATGACCTCTCGGGGCTGCTGAAGGAGTGACATGTGCTCGTGTAAAGCTTCCTCAGAACTGCCACTCCAAGCTTCATATCACGTATCAGACAAAACTAGCTCTGCAGCCGGAGAACGACATGTCTCACGAAGTGTGAACTGGACCCTCTAGGCTTATCTCAGCGGTTGTCACCCCACCTGCCCAAAACTGACAAGGAGGGGAAACCCCAAGTTCCATGTAAAACCGCGAGCAAAACAAGTGAATCAAGTTGCTTCATCTCTATCAACCATTAGCTTCAAGTAGCCTTCCTTATCTCTTTGGTCTATTTAACTTGGCTCTATTGGACATTCTTATTCGAGCCTACCGCTCCTTCCCTTTTGGAACTTGCGCATATCTCTCCGCCTTATTTTCACCGTCTCTCGCCTCACTCTGGGGTCCTTTATTACCTACAACACTGAACATTTTGGCGAATTTTAGAAATCACTCAGTCTCATAACTATCAGAATGGCTCCTAAGCAGAAGATTATTATCGATACGGACCCAGGTATGGAGTCAGCTTCTCTCTTTCTAGTTCTGTTCTCTAACAAGCTCAAGGTGTCGATGACGTCCTGGCTCTGCTTCTGGCTCTAAGTGCCAGTCCTGAAGAACTTGATGTTCTCATGGTATCCGTCACATACGGAAATGTCCCTCTTCAAAGGTGATACCACAGTTTGAAGCTATCCACAGTGCCCAACTAATACTATGGTAGCTGTCTCCGAAACGTCGTGTCTCTCTTCCATGTTCTCGGAAAGGAGCTCGAGTGGAGAAAGTCCACTGGCAAGACTGAAGGCTACGAAGCCATGAAGGCAAGCAAGCCTATTGTTGCTGTTGGTCCGGAACATGCTCTCTGCGATGAGGAGCTTATGGCAGACTACTTCCGTGAGCTCCAACTGATCCTTGCTGGCTCTGTTCGATTGCACTAACAGGGTTGACTTAGACGGAGCCGATGGCTTGCATAACGTTCATGAGGCTCATCCCGACCTCACTCCTTCAGAAACTTGGAAGGAGCTTTTCAAGGAGGGTGCAGAGGGTGCTCAAGACTACTCTCCCTTCTTCACTCCCTCCAAGGCCCCAGCCCACAAGGAGATCCTGCGTCTGCTTAAGGAGAACCCCGTTGACACCATCTCGATCTTGGCTGTTGGTCCTCTGACCAATGTGGCTATGGCAGCGGCTGAAGACCCTGAGACATTCCTCCGCGTGAAGGAGCTGGTTGTCATGGGTGGAGCCGTGGACTGCGAGGGCAATGTGACTCCTGTCGCCGAGTTTAACTGCTATGCCGATGCTGTGGCCGCCGCGCGGGTATACGCCTTGACGTCGTTTAACCCGCGCTTCACGATGCCGGCGGTGCCCCAGGAGCTCTCTACACTGCCACCGTACCCAGCCAAGCTCTCTCGACAGCTCAAGCTGACACTCTGCCCACTTGACATTACAACTCCCCATCTAATTCACAAGAACTATTTCACGGAAAATGTCAAGGCCCACATTGATTCTGGCAGCCCCCTTGCCCAGTGGGTGTCCCATTTTGTCACTGGCGCATTCCACAAGATCGAAGACATGGAGGGAGATGGCAATGAGCCTGGTCTTTCTTTGCACGATCCCTTGACTGTCTGGTACATGTTGACTCGGGATGACCCCAAGTGGAAGACGCCCGAGAAGCTGGAGGATATCCGTGTCGAGACCAGCGGTCAGTGGACACGCGGAATGCATGTTGTTGACCGCAGGCTGAGGGTGAAGCCAGCCGAGGCTGCTATCGCCCTCTCGGCGAACCCAGACGAGGACCCTCATATTCAAACCCTCGACCAGGTTCCAGGTGACGACATGTTCTGGCTGAGTGTGCGCAGGGGCAACCGCGTCAACCGTGTGATTGACTCTCCCGGCCACGATATCTTCAAGGAGGTCCTGATGAAGAGGATCTTTGGCTAGAATGTCCCGGCACTTGCTGGCCATGTGCCGGCTCTATATAGTCGATGAACCCAAGTATATGAATCGAAGTGGCCGTCTTCATGGCCAGAATGAATTGTCTAAACTCCTTGTACTCGAACGCCAGATCCTGCCAATTTCACGACAGGTGACTCCAGTCTTCCCGTCATAGATGCCGTACCCTAGAAAACAAACACGTGGGAATTATAATTCGGTGTGGGTGACCCCTCTTCTTCTGTGTTGACGGTGATGCTCTAGATGTGTTTTATGCCTCCGATCGCTGAACCCTTGACTTCTGTCCAGTTGATGCTATCGTCGAGCGCCTCATCCACGAGGCCGATGGAGCAGACATTGTCGCCGCGCACGAGGTAGAGGCCCAGAGGCACTTGGGCTGAGGGTTCCGGGTCGTCGGGTGTTCGGATAATGCGCTCTATCGCATTGTTCAAGACCTGGGAGGATTCGGTAAGCGGAGGCTCCAGTAGAGAGGAGGGGTAAGGCACGCACCAAGTTTGTTGTGTTGTCGCAGGCTGCTAGGGTTCCGACAAGAATTCTCGAGTCGGCTGTGACGATCAGGACCTTCTCTATAGTACGTGTCAGTTGTTGTCAGGTCCTCGAAGCTCTGTGGTGGTGATTTACTGTTGAGGTATCCGCCGAGAGTAGCCATGGTGTCGACGAGGCGATGAATGCCTTTGGAGGGCCGTTGCGGGAGTATATGTGGTTTCTGATGGAATTCCGGGTGTTGTATATGCACTCGTGCGAAATTGGCGGCAAGGTACGGCGATGTTCGCGGTTGGGTGTCTGGTGAAGCTGTTTCGATATTCACAGAGGGTTGTCGTGATGGACTTTTTGGAGGAGCTTCTGAGAGGTTGGCGCTAACCCACTTTAGGCACCATTGCACAACACCGCAGAACAAAGCTTCCTGGCCGATGGCAAAGACGCACGCGAGACAACGAGTGTTTATTTGTGGAGTTTGTGGACAATTCGGTACGGTATTTTAGTGTGAGATTGCATGGTTCACTGCTGTTCCCCGTGACTAGTTGGGTTTACCACGGGAAGGTACAAATCACCGCTTCCATCTCAAGCTTCAACAACCATCGTGAGAATGGAGAGCAGGAGAAGACATGCTGCCTTGTACGCCCACTAGGAAACGAGCAACCTGCACACGAGAGAGAGCCATCTAAACGAGTGGAAAATACACGAAAAAGAACTTCACGAGACATCGTGATGCGACTAGACAGCAGGGCAAGACTCGGTGGAAGAGATTCTCTTCGAGACGTCAAGGATGGATTAACTACCCTAGAGATGGCGATCACGCCGACAGTATCGGTCCGTTGGAAGTCGCTTCAATGGCATCAGATAGAAATCAATCCAGGGCTGAGATAACACCGACAGATACCTGGGACGGCACTGCTGGCAAGTCCTGCAACGACGCAATCACATCGCCCACAATCACTCCAGAACTCCCACGACCTGACAGGCAGCCAGCAAGATCATCAATTCCGCACACGTCATGTTTTCAACCGAACGTCTAGTTTTCTCATCTACAAGTCTTCTTCACCACCCAGGCAAGCCCGAGTGAGCA
Organism: Fusarium euwallaceae; assembly: GCA_002168265.2. Taxonomy (NCBI): domain Eukaryota; kingdom Fungi; phylum Ascomycota; class Sordariomycetes; order Hypocreales; family Nectriaceae; genus Fusarium; species Fusarium euwallaceae. The sequence goes on from NHTE02000041.1 coordinate 3,041,764, forward strand.
ATGAAAACCGAGCTCAAACAAGTGTCAAGAATTCGCGTCACCTGGAGGCAGTGTAATACCAGGGACACTGTGGGCAGAATCATGTGCAAGCACAGAGGAAACCAGCCCGAGGTTCAAAAATAGGAATAATCACGATTGGTCTCCTTGGAGACCTTTCAGAGATTAAACTGAAAAGAACAGATACTACACTTGATCTAAGCCAAAAGGCAAAGAGAGCTAAGGAGAAAAGGAAAAGAAAAGTAAAATTGTGCAGAGGGAAGGCGAGATTATATACCTGTGACAGACTGGGCGGTGAGGGAGGGCTGATTGGCAGAATTTTGGCGGTGCGGCCTGAGGCTCTGCTTTTTGAGATTGCGGTGAGGCTGTGACCCGCTATCAGTGGGTTTGGGTAACTCAAAAGAGGTTGGTCGGAGATTGGCATTGGAATCACCGCCATTTTGAGGCTCTGATTTGCAAACTTGTGAATGGGTGACAGAGGAGAGAACGTAATACGGGCATGCATCAAGGTTGCGTTCATGCCGGTAGAAAGTTTGATGATCTCCCGTCCAACGTTCTGGATTACGAATATTCAGGAACGAGTTGCTGAGACAATCAACAAGTTCTGCATGATTGAAGCATGTCTCGTGTCACAGAAGTTGGTGTTTGTTAAACACCACAAGTTGGGGTGGGTAGTATGGGCATGATAGCTTCACCGACCGTGTTGAACGAGCAAGAGTGGAGGTCAAAAAGCCACGATGCTCACCCGGCAAACATGTGTCCCATGATCATACGCTGGAAGAGCGGAAGCACCAACATAGATCATAAAACATTTATATTCGCGGCTCTCAGAACCGTCTTTTAGCAATTTCATCTATGGTGCCTTGAATGATCATCAGAAAATACCTGCGTCGCTGGTGTGCATCTACCACCTGCATCCAAACGCCAAAAAAACCCTGGGAGCGCCCTCCCTTGTGCCGTACTGTCCATAACCCTTCAGACGATGCCTTGCGAAATACCGATTAACCCCCTCAAATAGACACAGATTTGCAACTACCTTGACTGGAAAAGACCGGAACGCCTCTTGGTCTCATACTAATACAATGCCAGTTCCTCCCCGCCTCACTCCTCGACCAGCTCGCCTTCTTCGTCCTCCGAGTGCTTGGCTCGCTTCTCGGCCCGTTCGTTCTTAGGTTCGCCATCATCAGGCTCTCTCCGTTTTAGGGGCGATCTTGGTGCATAGTCGTTCTCCTCCGACTTGGACTGCGATCCTCCTTCTCGGCTATCCTTGTTGACGCCGTTAACTCTGGAAGGGGCGCCAGGGCTTCGACTAGCCCGGTCGCCCTCCATGGGGGTGCCTGTTGTTGACGACATTGTGTCGGGCTGGCTTAGGAGGGTATCGCCTCGTCGTCGGGTGTTCTCAAGGTGAAAGGCTGGGGATGGCAGTGACGGGTTCTGCTTTCTAAGCGGATTCTCCGTGTAAAACTCACGCATCACCTCAATAGCCCTGGAGCACCGATCCTCATCACCCTTCAAGTGCTTCCACCAGGGTTCGCCGCCGACATCGTCGATCTGGTGGTTCGTGTGCACGCTGGCGAAGAAGATGGCGCTGATGGCCACGTCTCGTGCTTCTATCAAGAGTGGGATGGCCGTCAAGCAGGCATCGTTGCAGAACGCCCAGGCGGCTTGTCGCAGATGCTTGTTGTGGACAATGTCGAGCTTGCCTAGAAGCTTGAACAAGTGCTGGTAAGGGTTGTCGATCATCAGGTCGAATGTCAGCTGTTCAAGCATGACTTCCTCGTACGTCAGGATGCTGTCTCTCCATCTCCAGTACTCCTTGCTTTGCTCATCGATAATGAGCTTGGCGTTCTTCTGCGCAACCTTGGCAACCGCAATGATGATGTCCTTTGTCTTCCGACAGTTCTCCTCGACCTTGTTTGCCAAGAAGAGAGCTGTAGCAGCGATGTTCTGGTGGAGAAGTGTCAGTGACGTGTTACGGTGAGCTGCATGAAAGATCGAGGGGCACATTTTCATGGTGTCTGTGACGCCGGGAGGGGTTGAAAGGCGAAATGACTTACGTAGTGATGTATGCCGCCCTTCTCTGGGAGCATATGGCAGCGCATATAGAAGCGATGGAAGAAGACGCCGGCCACCCAGAGTGTTATCTGAGGTAGGTCAAGCATGACTCCAGCTTGGTAGATAAAGTTCACACCCTTGGCCCTGCGCATTCTCTCCTCGGCCGGCGCGATGCCCTCGATGATGCTAGGCGTGCTTCGCACCTCGTTGGAGGTGAAAGACCATTGGTTCGGGCCGGCTCTTGGTGTTTGTGCGCCAGACTGCGCCGGCGACGCCTGGCTCCGGCGCCGCTGGGGTCTCGGGGGAGATGTTCGTGTCGAGTGCTGTGGAGGAGTAGGAACTGCCGGGGGAACTGCATCGCGTCGTCGGGGAGATCGTGATCTGGAATCGCGTTCGGGTCGAGGATTCGCGGGCAGGCTCGGAGGCTGATAGCCTTCCCTGGGAGGTCGGTAGCGATCGATGCTCGCCATGGCTGTAGCAGAGAGCTTGGATTCGCGATGCTCGGGAAAGAGCGACGATGTTGGTTCGTAAAGAAGTCTCGACTGCTCAGAGATGGCAAAGTTGGTGATCAACAGAAAAAAAGTGTCAAGGAAAGTCAAAGAAACCTGACTCTGGTCTGGCGACGAGGTTGGCGGCAGGGGCACGGCAAACTAAAGTAAACTACCTAAATCGCACAGGGTGGCGTCACATGATCCGGTGGGGGGCGTGGAACTACCAAAAGGGAACATTTCAATGCAACTCCACCTATTGAGAATGATAAAGTGAAGCTCAAACTGGATAATTGATTCTGCTTTCTTCGGACGAAATATTCCCTTTTTGGAAGTATAAATCTCGTTAATGCAACCACTTAAGAAAATAATCATCAGGCAGCTCAGCTGTTTGCGACCAAAAGAAGCAGTAAAATTTTGGGGTATCAAAAGCGCAGTCCGTTTTACCCAGATCTATCCACCCACCTCACTAGATTAGATGCCCTCACCATCGTTGCGGCCCCAGAGCTTGACTGTACGGTCATGTCCTCCGCTAACAATCCATTTGCCATCCCTGCTGTAATCTACACTGGCAACCGGTCCTGTATGCCCGCTGAGCGTCTGCACCAGCGTCCAGTCATCGGCCGAGAAGATTTTGACATTTTTGTCGAAACCACTCGAAACAAAGAATGTACTTGACTTTTTGGGAAGCTGTGCCCCCTTGTCATCTACGCCGGGGGGAATTCCGTCCAACGGGTCATCAAGGCCCTTGTACCAGCGCATGTCAGACACAGCGCTGGTGTGTGCACCGATTCCACCGGTTCGCTGCACCTTTCGGACATCCCAGCACTTGATCCAACCATCAGCAGATCCTGACAAGACCCGATGCCCGTCGGAGCTCCAGTCGAGAGCGTGAATCGGTTTGACGTGACCGTCTAGGTGACCATCTAGGATCATGATTGTGCGTCCGGTTCGCAGATCCCAGATTCTCCCAATGCTGTCCAGGCCGGCACTTGCGAGTAATGATCCATCCGTGTTGAAACTGACAGCATAAACACCTCTCGAGTGACCCTCCTGGAGGAGGACCTCGGCCGTAGTCTCCACATCCCAAAGTCTCCATGAAGTATCCTCAGATGCTGAAGCTAGATAACGTCCGGAAGGATGGAATTCGATGCGACAAACTCGCTGTGAATGGCCCTGAAGAGTTGACAGGGGCGTGTCCTGATTCAGTGACCAGAGATGAATGAGGCCCTCAGCACCGCCTGACGCCAGGTTGACAGTATCGGGGGAAATGTTCTTTTCAGGAAGGGTGGCACCTGGAAACCAGGATAGGCCACTGATTTTGTTGGTATGACCACGGAAGGTCATCTTTTCTGTCAAGGTTGGTATCTCAACCAACTTGACCTGTCCACCCCAGTTGCCCACAGCAACCATCTCTCCGTTTGGTGATATCCTGGTCATACTGACGTGTCGTTCTCCAACCGTCTGACTGCCCTGAAGCTCAAAAGCTTGCAACCTTTCCTTGATCTGTTTTCGAAACTTGACATGAGTGCGTAGGGGTATAGTCGACTCGGCTTTTTGGAACTGAACCCTCTTCTTTGCTCGGGGCAGAGAGTACTCGGCAAGCTTGATTCGGGCCTTGAGAAGCTCCGGGCCACCTCTTGAGTAGAACTCTTCCTCCTGTTCCTCTTGCGCTTCGTCCGCGGCGTCCTCCATGGTGATGTCACCACTTTCCAAGCCGTCCATCTCGGCCTGGATCGTGAGAAGCTCGCGCAATCGATCTCGGCGGTCGACGTTTCCTTCTCCAAAGAGAGTCATGGGCTCACCCATCTCTCTGAGCTTTGCGCGAACTCGTCCATCGTCGGTTGGTACAGCGATCGTGGCGGCGAGTCGCTTTCGATTGAACTGATTCAGAATGGCAGAAGCTTTTTCGGGAGCAACACCGGTTCCTCCCATGTGCAGGTCGTAGTCGTGATCATCCGGGACGTCCTCCAAGGCGATGCCTTGGTTTGGTTCGGCGTCCTCCACATACGCCTGTCGCGATGGATGCATCATCTTGCCAGAAGATGAAGAAGTGAGGAATAGGATCGACCAGTGAGTGTTTAAACGAGTGAATCAGATTTGATGAGTCTGGCGCCTGAATCAGTGGGATGCGACGTTGGTGACGCCGGAAATTTTCTTGTCGATGACGAGTTGCTGGCTGGAGCTGCCTAGGTACGCGACATTGGCGGACGTGAAATTTCCAGAGCTTCAAGTCTGTACGGGGCTTTGTTTCGCCGACGGCCGACGACAGCCTGTGCTCAAGGCGGATTATTTGAGGTTTAGCGCTCCTAGGAGACTCTAGCGCAAAGAGACCCCCTGTAAATCGGAACCCGACCGTTGCTGCCCGCTTGATCGCCGCATGCTCCAAGCCTGTCAGGTTATTGGTGATGTCAGGTCTCCAGATTGTCGGGGCTCGCTTAATGCGTGCGGTCAGCATTGGATGGAGCCTTCTTCGCTGGCGAGAGGTATTTACGGGGCGAGAGGGGGCGAAAGGGAGGCGTCTGCAGAGGCAGAGCTTGTTTGCCCGAGACGAGGGACAAAAAAAAGGCGGTGCTAGGCCGTCAGCCACGAGAAGTCAGAAAAGGGGGCATCATATGATGAATGTTAATCTTGGTGTCGCTCCTGTTGGTCCATGACACGTAGGTTTTTGTTTTAATATTGAATTTCTAGATTCCAGCAGCCACCTTCGGCGCCTCTGTCCCCCTGACTTCAGGGGCTATTTTTACGTACAAAGTAGGTACGACATGGTTACTGGCAGGCCGCTTGTTAGCCTGGGCCCTTTAATTCCTCCCCGCGTTCCAAATGGGCAAGGCGACAGGGGCCGCCAGCGCATGGCCTGGACTCTTTGTCGTGGCGTGGTGTAGTGGACTGGGTTTGCATTGGTGGCTCCAAATGATGCAGGACACATTTTGGGCGTCCACGGGCCTGCAACCAGTCCAAGCCCGCCTGAAAAAAAGCCGGCCAGGTGCCCTGTAGCGTCGGATGCCGCAGCGGGTGTGCCGCCTGAATGGATCGGGCAGTCCAGCCCAGGGCCACCAACTTTTTTTTTTCCATTTTAATTCTCGGCCCGTCCTTTGTCTCGCTCGACTCCCTTCCTCTTCCTCTTTACACCATTTTGGTGAACAAGATCCCTTGTTTCGACATCCTCCAGCCCTCGACCACTGCCAAATGCATATAGCAAAGCCCGCCGTCTTCCGTACTTCTTTCTTCCGATACCAGATGCGTGTATCGTCGAGTTTCTACGAGATCGAGCGTCACTTCGAATCCCAGCCCCGCGCAGATCCGGAGCGTCGACGCGGATTCGCCTGAAATTCGCAACCCTTTGCACTTGTCCCTGACTGACAGTGGACGAGTGCTTGTGTGTAGTGGTGGTCAGAGGATAACCGTGTCGTTCCGAACCCTCGAGACATTTTACCACTTCGCATCTTTCCCATCATGATAAGCCAGGCGCCCACCGCGGTCACCACCGTCCGCGGCTTCCAGGCTACACCTGTCGCCTCTGGCGACGAGGACTCCGACCATGGTCACAACGAGACCCCGAGGCGCAAGAACCGTGGCGGACGAACTCTCATCAATGATGTCGTCAGCGCCAACTGCAGCCCAACCATCCGCGCCACATCATCACCTGCCATGTCGGGCATCGCCAAGTTGCGACTGCAGATGGAGCCTCTGAGCCTTGACGGCGGCTCCCCCTGCCACTCCATGAGCCGCGCCGGAAGTCAGCAAGGCCTGGAATTTCGAAAGCAGATCATCAGTCGCACCCAGAGCCGAGAGGATGTCCGCAGCGAGGCCGGTAGCGAGGGCGGCTCGGAGGGCTCCGTTAGTTACGAAGTCAACCTCGAAAACGACTTTGTTAGCGAGAGTATGCGCGGACGTAGTGGATACTTTGAAACCCTCGAGGGCGGCCTCAACCCCAACCGCAAGATGACTTCGGAGGATTTTGAACAGCTTCGGTGCCTTGGGAAGGGCACTTACGGCACCGTACTCCTCGTCAAGCAGCGCGCGACTGGACGTCTCTACGCGCAGAAGCAGTTCAAGAAGGCCTCACTGGTGGTTCACAAGAAACTGGTTGAGCAGACCAAGACCGAGCGACAGATTCTTGAGTCGGTCAACAGGCACCCCTTTGTCGTCAAGCTGTTCTACGCCTTCCAGGACCAGGAACAACTGTATTTGATTCTCGAATATGGACAGGGCGGCGAACTCTTTACCCACCTGAACACGGAGAAGATGTTTTCGGAGGATGTGGCGTCGTTTTACATGGCAGAGATGCTCCTGGCCATTTCGCACCTCCACAATGACCTGGGCGTCGTCTACCGTGATCTCAAGCCAGAGAACTGCCTCCTGGATGCAGATGGCCACCTGCTTCTCACCGACTTTGGGCTGTCCAAGGTGGCTGTCGACCAGAATGAGAGCTGCAACTCGATGCTTGGAACGGTCGAGTACATGGCCCCTGAGGTTGTGTTGGGCAAGAAGTACGGCAAGGCGGTTGACTGGTGGTCGTTTGGCGCACTCGGATACGACCTGATGACCGGAAATCCGCCATTCCGTGGACAGAATCATGCTAAGATCCAGGACAACATCGTCAAGCAGAAGCTAGTGCTTCCATACTTCTTGAGCCCAGATGCCAAGGACCTCCTCACCCGACTTCTTCGCAAGGACCCCAAGAAGCGACTCGGCGCAGTGATGCCCAAGGACCTCCAGACTATGAAGAAGCATCGTTTCTTCCGCAAGCTCGACTGGAAGAAGCTAGCGGCCAGGGAGCTTGAGCCGCCGATCCAGCCCATGATCACGGACCCCGAGCTGGCCGAGAACTTTGCCCCCGAGTTCACGGAGTTGTCCATCAGCCCGACAATGACCAACAAGGATGCCTGGCCCCGGAGCGCCCCTAAGGATGACCTCTTTGGCGGGTTCAGCTTTGTGGCGTCGTCGAGCTTGCTCAACAACGATGCGTTTGCGGCCTTTGCTCATACCTGAGAGATGTGGGTTAGCAAGAATTGAGCAGTAGAACATAGGGGGACGAGGAGTTTGAGGTTGGGCCAATGGAGCAGTTTGGCGTATTTGCGGGCGGCGTGTCTTTTTTTTTTTTTTGCCTTTCTTCTTTTTCTTCTTCTTTCTTGAGCTCTTAGATCCACGCGCACAGCTAGAGATGGCTGTCTGACAAGGAACGGCCCTGGAGTCGGCTAGAGATATTACAGTACAATAGACTCTTTGAATGTTGCACGGAATGTCGCGTCTCCGTGTAGCATCACATTTCGCAGCGAGTGATGATGATGCATGTGCCAGCAGCAGCAGTGGGTGAGACCGGTCCTTGCTTGTGAGATTGGTAATGCTCGAGAGAGGAGCCAATCTGTGTGCGAATGACAACGTCAGCAGAGGCTGAGCTGGCAAGATGGTGAGAGAAGTGCAGCTTGAGCGCAAGCGAGTGAAGTGTGATGCAGCATCATGATGGACATGACAGGGGAAAGAGTTGGACACAAACAGACTCTCACATAATCGGGTCACGACATCCGGCGCAGGGATGAGACAGCTGTCTGTCTGTCCATCTGTCTATCTGCTCTTGTCGTATAGTGCAACCAATCTAGCCGAGAAGGCTCAGTGATTGCTAGCGCCGGCATCTGCTGTGGACATGTCGAAGCCGGTAAGTTACTGGACAATTGCCGACCGACCGAGGTCCATTCATCCTGTTGTGCAGATGTCATTGCAGCTGGTGTTTGATGTTTGATAACCGTATTCGCGTCCAACAAAAAAGGTAAACTTTCCCCCCCTCATCTCCCTATCTATACCGAATCAGAAAAAGGCTTCGGACGAAAAACAGGATCTTGATACTATCACGAAAGCCTTATTTTCTCTGCCGATTTCTCTCTTGTCTGAGATATCCTGCACTAGAGTTTTCCCCCCGGACGCCAAGAAGGAGGGCCACGCAATCCCCCTAAGCGCGAGGCGTCGATACCTGCATGCCACAGCTTCGCGAGAATTCCAGTCTTGGCGGGATCGACTGCTCTGTCGTGAATGAATCATCAAGAAAACTCAAGGCGTAGGGAGGAATTAAGCATGAATACGCCAGGACCAGGATCCTCTCTTGTGCACAGGGCTCCGTTGAATGGATGTAGCGTATAGCCAATTTCATAGAGTTTTTGTTGTTTCCCCCCTTCTTCTTGTAACACCCTTGTCTTGTCTGGGGAAGAAGGGGAAGCCCTGGCTGACGTACTCTCGTCGAGTTCTAGGCCTTGGCGCAGGTCTATTTTGCAAATTCAGGCTCTGCCATTGGACGTGTCGTCTTCACTTTGTGGAGGCCTCTTCCCCATGCAACTTTGATGTCCAACGGCCCCAGCTCATAAGGCGATACGAAGGGCATTGGCTTGTGCGCGCCCGAAGCAGAACGTTAGAGGGAAAGCTTCGCCAAGTTCATCATCTCCCGTCGCAAACCTTCGTAGATTGTGGTCTCGGCGACCACGTGGGATAGGATATGTGGGATGGTCCGCGCCGGGAGCAAGAAACCCTCCGCCGGGGGAAACAAGATAGATTGCTTCTCTATCGGGGTATGATTTCCCCAGAAGAAGGCATGGTAGAGTCTGGCATTCCCTGGCCTAGATACCGATGGGTCCCATTCCCGGGTGGGCTGTGTTGATTTAAGCTCGATCTACCGACGCTATCGTGGTAGGGGTCGGCCGCCCTTCCTTACGCACCCACCCAGAAAGAAAACAGACTGTAACTGGGACCTCGCTGCGCTTGCTGTGGTATTCCTAATAGTGTCAGCACCTTTTTCAACGAGGGGCCAATAACGAAGGCCTCGGTACGCAGTTTTCCATTCAAAGTGGCTCGGTTGAGCCAATCGCATAAAATTTGCAAACCGCTTGACCTTCTCATCTCCAACGCCCTCGCCGAGTTGCCGAATCCGCAGCAACGGTTTGAGACCATGATAGCGTGGCAGTGTCATGAAACCCTATTTACGCGCTGGTCCCAGAGGAGAAACGGTTTGGGCTGGGCATCAAAGGGCGGAGCCGAAGCTGACGACAGCAACAGAGTCGAGCTCATGCTGGTGCTGTGCCGTGCCCATTCTTCTTTGACCATTAGACCTTGTCTTGCCAATGCACGCCCCCCTGCTTGGCGCTTTCTCTTGGATCGTCCCCCTTCCCTTTGATGACGGAACTACCCCCAATTAGAGCTCATCTGCCGAGCCTCTAACGTGCATGGGATTCGTAAGGCAGTGGAGGGCATGTCTCTGTTGCCGGGCGTGGCTTGCAGTCCGCGGCTACCACGTAGTGCACGCAACCCATCACCGTTTCGAGATGGGCTTGTCCGTGTTACAAGAGGCGCCCCCATCTGTGCACATATATGACCATCGACATGCCCTCCTCGTGGAATATTCCATCTTGACTGTTTCTCAGCAACCAGTATCCACCACAGATCTCTATCCAAAATGAAGTCAACAGTTGGCACATTATTAGCTTCCACGGCGGCATTGTGTGAGTGGCCTTCAATACCATCATGTAAACTTCGACTAACACGACCTTTTTCTAGACGCTCGCGGCGCATCAGCCGTTACCTCGTCCTTCTGCCCCAACGATGGAGACGTTTGTTTCCGCTGGGGCGTCCCAGAGGCGTCCGCCAGCTCAGGCTCTGGCAACATTTACTTCCAGATGGAAGCTCCCAGCAGCGTCCAATGGGCAGGCCTCGGCATCGGCTCCAGCATGTCAGGCTCCGAGATGTTCCTCATCTACCAGAACGGCGACGGCAACGTGACTCTCAGCACACGGAGTGGCACCGGTCATTCCATGCCTCAATACACAGAACGGGCAGCAGTTGAGCTCCTCGCCGGCTCTGGCGTCTCGGGCGGCAAGCTGATTGCCAACATCCGGTGCGGCGATTGCGATAGTCTCGACTTTGAGGGATCCAACTCGTGGATCGCGGCCTGGAAGAATGGCGACTCCATAGACTCGACCAGTGTCTCGGAGAGGATCAGCGAGCACGACGAGCATAGCAGCTTCAGTGTCAACTTTGCACAGGCGTCCATCAGCTCGGACAGCAACCCTTTCACTTCCAGCAGTGACGATTCGGACTCGGGTTCCGACTCGAATTCTGATTCGGACTCAAATAATGGCTCTGGCTCCGGCTCCGGCTCCGGCTCCGATTCCAACTCTGGTGTTGTCGTGTCATCTGGCCCAAGCAAGACTGTGCTGAGGGCTCACGGCATCATCATGTCCATCGTCTTCCTGGCTGGATATCCCCTGGGAGCTGTCCTCATGCCCATCATTGGAAAGTGGTTGGTCCACGCCGGTTGGCAATTCATTGTCTTCCTGGGTATGTGGGCCGGCTTCGGTCTTGGTTACGTCTATGCCCGTGATGGCGGCTATGTAAGTCAACCTTTTGAATGCACTCGCATCATGACTCCATGCTAACGTATAATTCATAGTGGTGGCAGCAAACCCACACGAAGATGGGCACAATTGTTGTTGCGCTGATGGGTCTCCAGCCCATTCTTGGATACGCCCATCACCGATACTTTAGAAGCCATGGCAAGCGAGGAATCATCAGCCACGTCCACATCTGGTTCGGCCGAATCCTCATGATCCTCGGCATCGTCAACGGAGGCCTGGGCCTGCAGCTTGCAAGCTCTTCCACCGGATACATCGTTGCCTACTCAGTCATTGCTGGCATTGCGGCTCTGCTCTACACTGGTAGCATCTTTGTTGGCAGCATGAGGAGGGCGGCTCGCGTGAAGCAAATCTCTCCACAAATGTCCCAGGAGGAGCAGCGATAAGCTTGAAGGGCTGATACTATAATGATTGGGTGTTGAATTGGATTTGGGAGCTCAAAGTTGTGATACCACGGGAAGGTCGGGAAAATGAGCCGAGGGAGACGGATAGAACAGATCGGCTCCTGCATCATTCTTTTTTTGTGTATTTCTTTTTAGTAGATCAAAATACTCTTGATCGATAGCTTGGGTGTCTCAGATGAACATAGTGCTATGCAATGGGCTCCTCTCATGGATCCAAGTCGAATCATCATGGCTCATGGCGTGAGAGGGAATCGGACGATGAAGTCATGAGGGTTATGTGGGGGGCACTCGCCCAATTGATGCAGTAGTTGATGAGGGAGGATTCTGAAGTCGTGATATAAGCATAGTGAGATAAAGGTAACTTGGGGAAGTACTGTATGAGGGAAGGAAATAGGTACAGACAAAAAGACGCTCAGTATAAGTCGTCGATGTTGGATCAAGCAAGCTTATTCCCAGCACCCGAAAGCTGTGCAGCAAGATCGCCAATCTGGGTCCCAGATCTGGCCAATGGTTCCCCTCCAAAGTCACGTGAGGTCAACCACCCGTAAAGCTCCGGGCAACCGTGCGTGGGGCCTGAGGCATCAAGTTCCGCGATGGATAGCAAGGCCGAACCGCTCTAGCCGGGGGGGGCGAGCGCCTGTCTTGCCTGCACTCTCACGATTTTTCCCCAAAACCCTCAATTCCCCCATCTCCCCGGAGTACCCAATTGAGCCACGACCAGCCATCCAAAATGCTCAGCCAACTGTCCCGGGTTTCGGTAAGCGATTGACCCCTCGAATTCTCGATACAAAGTCTGCCCGAGAGAGCCAGAAGCGCTGACGAGAAACTTCTTTTATAGCGCGCTCGCTCCGCCGTTGCGGCCGTTTCTCGAGTCGCCCGACCCAATGCCGTCCAGATGAGGGGCTTCATTGCTCCCACCGTCTCTCGGAGAGGTAAGATCCTGTCCCTGTCGATATCTTGATCCCCCGCCGTTGCGATTTCCGACTCCTTCTCGCCCTGTGTCGATTCTTGATTATCGTCGGTCGGATCTGTCCTATAGCCGAAGCTGCGCTCCACCCGAGCTCCGACGTCGCCAAAGCCTCAACGATGATACTCGGGACATCGTCCACCATCTCCATTCGCAATCCCAACGCCCAATGCGCCCTAGAAACGCCTGAATCCATCCGATGGTTGCTCAATTGCTGACTTGACACCCCTCCAACAGCCGACTTCGTCCAGGAGCTCTACCTCAAGGAGCTCAAGGCCTACAAGATCCCCGCCGTCAAGGAGACCGACTCTGAGGGCCAGGTCCAGACCTTCAGCGCCCCCAAGACCCCTTCCTCCCCCGAGGAGACCGACCTCGCTGGCAGCCTGAAGGAGTACGAGAGCATGGCCGTCGAGATTGAGGGCCAGGACACCTCTGCCCAGACCGCCTCTGGCACCCCCGAGGTCGCTGACTGGCTCGAGGCCGAGGAGGAGGATGAGGCTCACCACTAAGCGCCTTTCCTCGCGAGGATACCTAGCTGACCCGGACTTGGCACCTCGGGCCACTTCCCGCCGCCCGAGGCGCCCCTAGATGGGGATAGAAAAAGAGGGGGGAGGTTGACAACAACTCAGCCTTGGAGGAGAGTTGGGCTGCGAGAAGCAGTGGAATGGGGATTATAATCCTGTGTACTTTTTCCTAAAATCCAACCTCTTGGTTGCCTGTAGGAACTCATTGCGAAATGCGAATGCCAAATGAAGCACAAGCAACTGATACCAACAAGATGCCCGAATTCTCGTGACAGTGACACTTTGACTAACCTTGGAGTATTGATGATGGCGTCTGCCCTTGGGTCCAACAATGGTTCAACGTCATCCGCTCGGACATGGCACAGATAACGCTGCAGAGCTGTTGATCCAGTCATCTACGTCACCAGTGATTTCTGACATCGACGTGGATTTCTGACATCTCAAGTTGACTGCATTCCTGAGGGATCAAGCTATCACTAGCAAGCGCCTTGATGGCCCTCTACACGCGTCAACTACAGTACAGTCCTGTATCGTCTGGTGGCAAGCAACGTCATCCATCACACACTCACACAAACCACCATCACTACATCATCACTAGACTATTTCAGGCACAAGCAAAGCTCAGCAAAACTCAAATAGGCGCACTAGATCCCTTCTAGGGTTCCTGGCAACCCGTCATTTTCTTTGGCATTCTCATTCATTACTGCTTATGGCCCTTCCAGTTGAGTGAGGCACACACTCGAGGGGGAAACCTCTTTCTCACCCCCCCTTTGTTTTGTTTGTTTGCACAACCATAAAACGCCATGAATCCTGTTCAGCACGATCGATGACCAATGCAATGCAATACCATCCGACCTCAATGCAAATAATTCCACAATTAATCATCCATGGCCCACATGCAAACAGAATAGCGGCGGGTCTGGTTTGGGTTGGGTTGGTTTTTTGGCTTGCGAAATATTACTTTTTGTTTCTTCTTATGACATGGATAGAATCCCCCCTAATCATCGTCGAAACGCCGTGAAGCTGATTTGGGTGTAAAATGCAAATACCTGCCCGGGTTATACGTCAAAGTGCGAGCCTCCCACCATGTGCTCATCGTGAGTAGAAGTCTTCACAATGCCGCTCATCCGGTTCGCCTTTCTGAGGTCGATATCGTCCAGGTTGTCCCAGTCGTCGTTATCGTGGTGCCCGTGAGCGTCATCCATATCTTCGTCGTCCATTCGAGCTCGGTCTCGCATGTGATCGTCAAGAGCGCTTTCGTCCACAAAGGTGAAGCCCTGGAAGTTGGCTTGCACCGAGGGAGATAGGGGAGTCGAAGCTGCGTAGCCTCTGGCCAGTGCCGCCGCACGCTCGTTGAGAGATCCGTTCTGATCCAGCGCAGTCGTGAACTCGGGGTCAAAGTACGACACGTCTGTCTCGGACTTCAACTTGGGCTTGAAAGGAGGAGTGATGAGTTTCTTAGAAAGCAGCGTCCAGTCAATGTCGCCAAAGAAGGAGTGTCTCTTCAACTCCTCTGCGTCGAGAGTAGCGCCCAGTCGGTGCTTGGGGTTACGGTTCAAGAGCCCCTTGACAAAGTTCCGGCCTTCTTGAGACAGGGTATCCCGGGGGAACCGCACCTTGCCGAAAGCAATATTCTTATACATTTGCTGCGTGTCTTCGGCGTAGAAAGGACTCCAGCCGCAGCACATCTCAAACACCAAGACGCCGAGCGACCAGAAGTCCACCATCTTCGTATAGCCAGACTCATCGAGAAGAACCTCTGGGGCAAGGTACTCGGTTGTACCGCAGAACGTGTTGGTCGTGTCATTCTTGGTGAGATTGGCCTTGGATAGACCGAAATCGCACAGAGCAATGTGTCCGTTGGCGTCCAGGAGAATGTTCTCGGGCTTCAGGTCTCGGTACACAATGTCGTTGTTGTGGAGGTGTTGAATGGCCAAGATCAACTCGGCGATATAGAATTTGGCCCGCTTCTCGTCGAATCGTCCCTCCTTTTGGAGATGCCAGAACAATTCTCCTCCAGACATGTAGTCGGTGACAAGGTAAAGTTCTGAGGGTGTCTGGAACGAGAACTTGAGACCGACGATAAACGGTGAGTCGGACATGGCTGTTCGAACGAGAATGTTACGCTCTCCGACGGTGTGGGCGACTTCCTTCTTCTGCACGATAACCTTCTTCTGAAGAACCTTCATGGCGTAGATGCGTTGCGTATCCTTCTTTCGCACTTGGTAAACCTGGCCGAAAGTGCCCTTGCCAATCAACTTGAGAATATCAAAATCGGTTGGACCAAAGTGCTTCTTCTCGGCTCTGTGATAGACAGCCTGGACATAGATCTCGCCGGTGGGTGCATTCTCTGCCATGGTATCGGCATGACCTTGGAGCTGGAACCATCCTTGGACAACTGCATCAGGGTCTCTACTGGCCTGGAAATCGACATGACCGAGAAACTCCTCACCCGAGGCGGCATGGTCATATACCGAAATATCTACCAGCATTTCGGAGCTCACGACATCGCTGTGGCTGGTCAGTGTCTTGAATCCGGTACCTGATTTGGTTAGCAACTTACAATTCTGCTTCAGCATCCCACTTTGGGTTCGTGAAGGAAAGCCGGGCCGACCGATTTCGGAAAGTGTTGTAGTCACTGATACTGGTGTTGCTGCTCTGGCGGCTTCTCATGGGGATAGCCATTGCGCGGCCAGAATCGCTGCCCTGTCGCTGGATGGCAATCCCTCCCATGCCGGGTGTGGCGACACTGAGGTTGTCATCTTCTTCAATGTGCCTGGGGCCGCTTGAGATGAGTTCACTGCGCTGAAAAACGACCACGACGTAAGGATCTCGGCTCTTTCTAAGTCCCCGAGCCTCGTTGATCTTGATAGTCAGCTTTCCCTTGGCAGCCGGCGCCTGTGTGCCGCCTGAGCTCCTGGGAGTCTGAGTGCCGCTGACTTCAGCGCCATCGTGGCTGGTCCTCCCAGAGGAGAGGGCCCTGCTGTCGGAACCGGACGGTCGAGCAGCCGACATTGCTCGAGTAGGAGTTGAGGGGCCGCTCTTGAACGTCATACGAGTTAGCTCCTTGAGTCCATCAAGAGAGTACCACTTGCCGGGGGCTGCAGGGCGAGTACTCGTGGTGGAACGTGCTTCAGGGTGCGAGGGAGGATCAGAGTCCTTGAGAGGTACTGCGAGGTTGGAGGAGTCGAGCTTGGGGGGCAATGGGTCATTGGAGGGTTGATAATGTGTAGTGGTGAAGAGGGATGCTGCGGATTTCTTGGTTTGCGACTGTGTTAAAGACTTTGCAGCGGCAGCGGCTTTGCCGTTGGCCCCTGAATCTGGGGCTGCAAAAATCATATCCTGGGAAATAGAGCCCCCAGAAGATGAGGGCTGAGAAGTGGGTGGGGATGGGTAGGGGTTGGAAAGTTTGTGCTCATCCCGCTCCTTGCTTCTTGGCTCGAGACCGAGAGGCTCATGTTGAAGAAGCAAACGATCTGAAGCCAAAGAGGCACACTCGCGAGAAGAGCTTTCGGTGTGCGCCTGCAACTGCAGGTCGGCTGGTGGAGTGGGCTGGCTTTGCTTTCGGTTTAGAGTGACAGCGCTCTGAGAAGCAGAACGATTGGGCTTGGACAAGGACAGACGGTGACTGTGACTGGTTGTACTAGAAGGGCGTTGACGAACCTGGCCGAAGTAGCTCATGATGCCGGGCAAGCGTTTGTCCTGTAGATCGGGTTGAGGAGTAGCTACACCAGATCGAGGAGTATCCAAACCGATGTGATCGGCGCCATCCTCGTCAGCGGCCGCGGACCTGGTGGTTTGGTTAACCCCATGCATTTTGTAAGAGATTTCCAGTGAGTGAATAAATGCTTTTGCGCCGATGCAGCAGCGCGGGGAAGGGCAAAGTGGGAACACTAGTTCATGACGGCTGCCAAGCGCGTCGACTAGAGGGGAAACAGGGCAAAAGGTCGTGAGGGAACAGGCGGCGGCGAAGAGCAATAGCGGCAGTGGTGGGCTCTGACGATGCGACTATGACGAGAAAAACACGGGATCGAAAAAGGCCTTTCAAGGTCAAGAGGGCCAGTGGTGTGTTCGCTCTGGTGTGGATGCGGGCAACGCGCCAGGACCAGCAGTAATAAAAAATGCGAGGCCTTGCCGAGAGCGGCCGTGTAAGACGAAGCGCGAGCGAGGGGACAAGTGGAGGCTGGCTTGGTTGGGACCTCAATGTCGAGTCGAGTCGAGTCGAGTCGAGGGAAAGGGGGATGACGAGATCAATTTTTTTCACCTCGCTCCGGAAAAGAAAGCTCGATATGCAGCCGGGGGTGGGCTTGTCCAAAGGCTTGTCTGACCGAGGGGAGCAGAACTTGTATGTATCTCGGGCGTGGGAGGCACGGAGCGGACGTGGGAGCGAGAGCTGATGGCGGGGTCGGAGGCGATGGGATGGAAACGCAGGGACTGACTGACTCCAAGGCCGGCCGACTGGATCCAATCACGGAGGAGGCGAGTCAGGCCTTGCGACAAAGCCAGAAGCAGAGGAGCTGTCTCTTGCATGTGGGAATGCCGCCGGGGCCATTCTTTGGAGCCGGAGCCAGGTCAGGTTTTGGAACCCAATGGCTCCGAGACGACGGTGACTGCTTGGTTCCACTGCGATGGCGAAGTTGAGGGTTCGACAAGGCCTTGATTGGGTTCTGCGTCCTTGCATCGAAACCGCCTGCTCTTGCTTTCTTATCCAGGGATCGAGGCTTGTTGTGCTGCCCAAGGGTGCCGCCAACGGGTCCCGTCAGGAATTCGAGAGCTCTGGTGGTCCACTGGCGGACGATCCGTAGCACTCCATGCCCTAGCCGCAAGTCCGCCAACGCCCTACAGCCGGCGACCTCCAGTGCCTGGACCTCGTAGAGTGCCTGCAGCGCAGGGCAGCTGTACGGGCTGAGCCCAGCAGATTGCAGATGCTCAGGGCGCTGCCCAGGCGTGGGATTGATGCTTGATCGAGCACAGGGCTTGAGCGGGAGGGTTTCCATGGTGGGTTCCATGGCAGGCGGTGTCGAAGACCGGGGGGCCACTGGAACTAGCCGGAACAGGACGCTGACTCGAGGAGGCGCTGCTGAAGCTGCTGGGCTCGAGTGCTGAAGGGCCCGTCATCGTTGCCACCATCGAGCTCCAAGGCGCCTGGGCCTGGTGAGGGGCTTGCCAACTGCCCTGGGCTGGGATCAAGCCGGGATATTCGATGTCGGGAGTAGGACCCCAGCTTGGGGCCGCAACGAGATCCCAACGGATATGCAGAAAATGGGCAAGAGATTTTGGAGGGAGGGCGGAACAGAAGGGTGCAAAACTATAATTCGACATGGACAATGAAAGCAAGCACGAACCTTGACATCATGGCCTGGGTGGCCCTTCGTAGGAGGTCAAAGCCTCCGGGGTTTGAAGCTGCGCTCTCAGTGCCTGACATGGCGGCAAAGAGCTGGGGGAAGCTGCCGCGGCTTAGAAACAGGGCCGACTTGTTGCGGCGGCGGCGGAAGAGGAGGAGAGGGGCGAGGGAGAGGTAGTGTGAGCAAGGTGAGTCGTCGAATGTCGTCGGGGTTGGGCGTCGCTGGCCCCGGGATAACTGCGTGGTGGGTTGAGAGCAGGACGAGGGCGTGTTGAGAGACGAGGGCCCTCGCGGTGAGCAGGGAATGCGATGGTTTAATGTTGAGAGAGGGGGAAAGATTAGGATGGCGCGGGCAGGCAGAGAGAAGTGATGGATATGATAATTAGACGTCTTTGGGGCGAAGTGAGTGAGGGTGTGGGCTGGGGGAGTTTAGAGGCGCCCGTACAGTGCGATGCAACGGAGCTGCGATTGATTGATGGATGGATGGAGGGGGATGGATTGGATGGATTCCCAGCAAAACCCAATAAAAGAATGGATATGGATTGGATGCCGCTGCAACAGACCTAACGTTATCCTGGCCGAGGCTCCTGCTCAGGACAGGACAGGACAGTCGGAGCTAGGATGGATTCAAACGGGCGAGCTTATCAGAGGTGGAGTTTGTGCATTGTTGATGTTTGCCTGATGCTGATGGGAAGCTTATTAGAGGTTTGTCCTCACCTGCTTCCTCACACCTGTTGGTACCTCACTTTTTCATCCAAGCTTTTTTTTTTTTTTTCTAGGTCGGGATAGTCTGGGCTGCTTACATCACCTTCTCTTCTAGGCGTTTTTGGGCTTACAGCCTTGTTCTGCTTGCATCCGCCTTATGGTTCTCGACTTTGGTATTTTCAGGCTGTTTCTGCATTGCAGTTTACAAGATGGCGTCCAAGCTGGCTCAGCGCCATCCGCGCAAGCCTCAGCACCAAAAAACAAACACAGGACCAGCCAGGCCCGCTCCCAACCCCGCCTCTCAATGAAATGATGGCGCCATGAGACTCGCAATGTTAGCGTGGGCGAGAGTGCTTTAAAGGGCTGGTGGCAGGTACATGATGTATCTATCGGATCCTTTTGCTATCAAGCGGGAGGTCTGCACGGCATACGGGAAGGATGAGCTTGAGCTGAGTTTCAGTGCTGACCTTTGCTGACGGGATGGAACAGAACAGAACAGCGGTGTCCGGGCTCATTCTGGAAGATGCGAGCAACAGCTGCTCCAGCTGGTCTGGGATCAGGTCCCGTTGGTCATGATAGGCACACGCTCGCTCGCTGGCTGCGGATTACTACAACAGGCCGGGCACAGTGCGTGTTGCCCGCCATCTGCACAGGTCAGGCTTCAGGCTGGCGGGAGGCGATCTTGGCCGGTCTGGTAGGTGGTCGTTTGGTGCTGCAATCTTGGTGGGGCTTGGTTTTTTTTTTTACTTGATTCGGCGGGGTTCAACAAGAGATCTCCAAGCTTCTGATTGCATGCTCCCCTCACTTGAGCCCTCACCATCATCAGCTACAAACGCTTCCGGCGCCGCACCTCACTCTTGGCAAAATGTTCGTGCTGGATTGGTGCGTGCTTGTCCAGCAGCTAGCTGGATTCCACTCAAGATGAGACGACGGTGAACGTTCCTGGAGTTCCTATGGATCTTTGCTGGGGAGCAATACAGGTCCTGGAGGGGCTCAGTCAACCTGATGGATGACGTCTTTGCCCAGTCATGAAGCCCGAGACACGTCCGTCGGTGCCAAGACAAGACCAGACCGATATCTGCACCGCACCTCTCTGGCCCAACGGCACGACAATAAAATAAGACGACATGTGCGTCTCCTAGACCATTTACTCATTGCTTCTCCTCATCCATCTTCATGATCACGCGGGCCACTCTATCGAGCCACGCTCCTTCGGCTCGGGGCGACTCCCGCGACCCGTCATGTTTGAGAGAGGTCCAGCCCTCTCTTGGTATGCTGAACGCTGCTTGATTGCTCACATGGAAGCTGGGGAATCCTAGCAATCGCCACAAACATGACCCTCCCTGACCAGCTCGAGAGCTCGAACTTGAACTATTGGCCATCACTTGGGGAACCAGTTCTGCTGCCGTCACCATCGCACACACACACAGACACCACTCTCACCCTCACATGTTGTGCTCCAATTCCAAATACCCGGTTGCGTCCCCAGACCCCCGGGCTGCTAGGCTGATGTGTGTGATCCTTTTTGGAACGTCAAGCCCGATATCTGTGTCTGTCAAAACGTGTCATGGCTAGCCGAGATCGACACGAGTCGGTTACCGTTTCCATCCCTTTGGCCGACAGGGTCGACTGCAACATGGGTCTTGCCACTATCCCGGCCTCAACATTTTGCTACTGTAATGTCATTCGAGAATGCTACATAATACATGTAACTGCAAAACCACATGCAGTATTTATTAATTAGTAAACCGTGGTTGAATCTGCCGTGCGTGTTTTGACCCTCTCGATATGACTGGATGACAAACTGCAGGAAACGCTGCATCGAGACTAGCTAGCATTGGAACGCCTAGTTATACGGGCAGCCTTCAAGTAATGATATTTACACACTGTTACTGACTATATACACCTTGTAATCCGTTCATCTCCCATTGACCTTGTCTCGGTTGCCTTGAGGTCATATGTTGTACAGGAATCACCTACAACCACGACAGGAGTGGGCGGACCAAGCCACCCCTCGGGCAACACAGCCAAATGGCCATCGTCCATTCGCAAATCCCATCAAGAGCTCGGTCCCGATGGGATGGTCACCCCGCGACCTGATCGACTCCCTGCCTCTGCAGCACCTCCGCATGTCTGTCAACTTGCTACGGCTTCATTGGGCTGCACCCCAGCTGTGACACCCCGGACCAGACACCTTCGAATACAGACCTGTACCCGGCTAGGTGTGATGCCGCCCGCAAGTCATTTCTTCTCATCCACCCCCTGCTCGGATATCTTGCATTTCGGGTGGATGGGCGAGGAGCATGCCTGGAAGATCACAGCGCCTGAGTGGTAACCTCGGGTCCAGTTGATCGATACTGTGGCCATGCCGACATCAGCTTACAGCTAAGCTGACACCATTGCCTGTGAAGGGAGGCTATGGTCCGCAGTGCCAGTTTTGATATGCCTTACATTCACGCAGGAACCAGTTCCAGTCTGCAGTAGTGTGCGCGTGATGAAGTTCTTCCTTGATTCCTTGATTTCACGAGGACACGACTAGTAGACGGTTTGCCTTTTGACTGTAATTTCTAAACATTCGAGAATACCAAGGAGACTTGATAAAACAGTACACTTTCCAGTTTTCCGACAACAAGAATGTTCGTATTGCTTTGCGGCTCGTCATTTTACAGGTTAGGAGTTACTAAGACCATAGAACATCGGGTAAAATGCTGAAATCTGAGTACCAATGTGATGAATTCTTCGAGCCCAACACTTAGATTCTACACGAAATTAACAGAGATGATAGAGGATCTTCGAGGTTACTGGGTATGTCCTTCTTGACTGGGGATTAGATAGGGCGGTTTCTTGCGCTTCCACATTGGGGCATATATAAATACAAGCCTTTGATACATGTGACTGTAGTTCATAGCCTACATACATAACTGGACTAGGCGATACAGGGGTTGGAGTCTATGTGACGACTTCACCTCCAAGTCAACGTATAGGTCACTCCAAGTTGAGGCGGCAACCCACAATGCCAGCTACCCTAACAACCGCCAGTAGAGTTTATCCTTGATCAACATGGAGCTAGTTTTAGAATTCCTTGGATCCCATCAAAGCCCATAGTCTCCGTGCAGAACCAGGTTCCCATTACTGGACGTTCACTAGCCATGATATTGACCGCTCCTTGCTATCCCGGAACTCGTGTTGAGAGTTCAACTCATTTCTTGGACTGCTCGATAACCTGAAGCCATTTCTTCTCCATCTCGGGTGTTACTCCCGGGGGGTATGTGGTTGACTGCTTCCGAGGGACGAGCGGGTCTGGGTAGCTCACTATAACGTTGTCAGCCTGAGCGACTGATGATGAGAACCCAACATCCCCAGCACTTACACATATTGAAAGTCTGGTCCGAAAGTCTTAGCCTAGCTGCCTCGTACTCCTCAGCCACTCTTCTAGCGCTGGTATTAGCGGCTCTATCAGCCATTTCACGCTGGATCATCGGCGAGAGACGTGGACCACCGGCCATGTTGAAATAACAATGGAACTCTTGCGGTGGATTCTGCAGATGAAGTAATGGAAAACGAGAAGAACAACAGACGATGTGGAACACAATCGGGAATAACAGAGATGGGTTGAAACTTGCGGCAGAAGACGATGTATCAACACAGAGAGGAGAGGTAGTGATTGAGCTGATGCTTGCGTCTCGTCTCCAAGGTTGAGCTTCGCCTGCCCCACCAACCAGCAGCCACCCCGCAACTTCCATACCTGCCCACCTACGACCAGCCCAAACTGAACTGCCCAGCTTAAGATCTGGGCTTGACAGAAGCGACTTCGGAGATACAAGCGCGGTAGGCGGTCATCTAGCCGTCCGACGGGTTACGCCTAGGTCCCTCGCGTTTCCCCAGGTTGGCGTAATCCTGAGCGGGCCACCCTCCTTGAAGCGCTCCTGCAGTGGACAAGAAAAAAACGTGGTAGGTCCCCCATACGTCGTGAGTTTCCTCCCAGCTTTTGGGCCTCCATTCAGCCTATTTTCTTCCCAACAACAACCACCTAAACGCTCTTACCTCACCCCATGCTCAACCCTGCGATCCCGGACCAGATTTCAAGACACAAACGGAGACGAAGGCCTTGACATATCTAGATCACCGCAGTCACCTTTTGGAAGGCCCTCCCGAATTGACAATGTCTAAGAACAAGGCGCCTGTTCCCGATGCTTGGGAAGACGACTGGGAGGCTCAGGCCGACAAGGCCTTGAACGAGCCTGAGCAATCGGCGTCCCAGGCCCCTCTTACCAAGGCCGAGCGTCTTGCTCAGCACGCTGAGCAGAATCGGAAGCTGTGGGAGTCTGCGTACGTCCCCTCAGCGTTGCGATTGACAATCTAGCCCGGCTCTTTGCTGACGCTCTTTGCGACAGGGACACTCCCCAAACCTTTCACTACATAGAAGCCAACAACTCAGGCGTCCCCCTCACAGCGCCCTTCAAGCCCCAGGTCAAGGTGCTCAGCCGGAAACCCGTCATCGCCAAGCGAGATCCCGTGACTGGCATGTCCCAGCTGACTGTCGACGACGACAACGAGGAGGCCAAGAAGGAGGCGCCCATGAGCCCAGAAGAGATTCGTGCCAAGCAAAAGCGAGACCGAGAGGAGAAGCAGCGGCGGTACGAGGAGGCCCGAGCCAAGATCTTTGGCGAGTCGAACCCGTCGTCAGGAGCCTCATCTCCAGGCACTGTTACCCCACCGCGGTCGGATGGACACTTCAGTAGCCGTGGTCGGGGTAGAGGAAGAGGCGGATATAGGAACAGCGAGAACCGTCAGTATGACAATCGCCAGTACGACAACCGCTCGTTTGACGCCCCAAGGAGGCAGAACATGTCAGGCTCCGGCCGTGAGCTGTTCGATCCAAACCACACCCCGAAGCCTGAACCCAACAACCAAAGGCGACAGCCTGACCAGCCATCGCCTAGGAGAAACCAGACACCCCAGGACGAGCAGCAGCAGCAGGCTCCCATCCGAACACCAAGAGGACCAGACGGAAGTGGACGGGGAGGGTTTGGCTTCGCTCGAAGAGGAGGCTAGGGCAGTTGATTATTTCTATCGACTAGCTTTACCATCCGCCTCCAATCTTTCCCGCCAGCTGTACCACCCTCTCGGTATCTGTGGCTGTGTCTTTGCCAACATCGCTAATCACCTCACGATAGCTCGTGAATGCCAGTCTATCAAGTCCTATGCCTGTGATCTCCGCCCAATGCGCCAGGGTATCATTTATGTATGAGTGGGAGATGCCGCCAACGACATGCTCGAATGTTTCCTCACCAACCTCGATGCCGGCCTCTTCTCCCGAGAAGTAGGCCTCGTCAACTTCTGCTAGCCAGTCCTTTTGCTCCTGTGGACCTGGCTTTCCGGAATAATTCCTTCGCTCCATGACGACAGGGTCGTCAACCTTGATCTGACCGCCACCATTGGTACAGCCTCCCGGGCATGCCATGACCTCGACATAGCTGTGTTCGAGCGATGCCGCCTTTCCTGCTGGCTTGCGAGCGCTCCCAAAGGGCTTTCCACCAGGCATTCGGGACGGCCTGGCTGGCTTCAGTCGCCTAACAAGGTTCTGAATATTCCTGAAGCCATAATATCTGGCGGCACGAAAGACTGGCTCGCCATTCACAACCACAGAGTACTCGGCAACATCAACATTGCGACCACGGGCGTGGACGATCTCCGCGCCTGGTGTCTGTGCTGCTCGGCTCTGAAGGATGTGATGCAACAATCCCCCCGAAGTACCGGCCTCGCGCGGTGGGTTTCTCGACCGTCGACGTGGGAAGAGGAAGTCGTGGATCTTGGGATCGGGGAACGGTGTCAGGGTCGGACTAGGCGGTGCCGTCTTGGGTATATTGAAGAAATTGAGTCCCCTTGACTCTGCAAGCATGAGAATCTCCTTGCTCGTGATGACACAGTCGACATCCCGAACTCCTCGACCACGAGATTCGCCTCCTGCCCAGACCTCCTCCGTCAACTCTTCCCGGCTGGCTTCAAGTTTCTTATCAAAGCATGGCATGACGGCCAGGTGCCAGATGCGGCTAGGGGGGATGTCAAGTGTTCGGCTTAGGGTTGTCTTGAGAATAGTGCCCATCAAAGCTTGCGGTGACTTGACCTTTGAGAGATGTGGGAGGACATGGGGATGTGTTTTCTCGGCATAGCAAACCCAACCGGGGCATGAAGATGCCAGGATGGGTTTCGCAGGGGTGGCAATACCAGCGCGCGCCGAGTTGAGGACTTCTTCAGCACCGAGCACAAGGGTTGCCTCCCTCGCGACATTGGTGTCGACCACCCATGTGAAATCGTTCTTCCATTGCCCGCCGTTGGCAATACCGTCTGGCCCTCGCAGCAGGTTGCTCAGCATGTGTCCGACATCCTTCTCCGAGACGCTCCCGCCGCAGGCCGCGGCAAGGTTGGCCCTTGTCTGAGGGCTCACACTGGCCACAAAGAGTTTCGCGTTCTCATTCTCCAAGCCCTCGACCCTGAACCGGCCACTATCATCGGTGACGACCCTCAAGGCCGGTGACGCATCAAGTGTGGTAAGGACTTCGGCATGGCTCTGGAGACTCACGAGCACAGCCTCGGCGGATGTTACGCAGCCAGAGCATGCAAGGCAGTCTGTGAGAGAGATTTGGGCGGGGGCATTGGGGTTGGCCGCGGGCTGCTGGCCGTCGAGGATGACCTCAGTCTCGAGGGACTGCGAT